>SJYQ01002225.1:153226-198375 GCA_006410935.1 Redunca redunca
TTTGACTGTCTGGATCACAATCAACTGTGGAAAATTCTGAAAGAGATGGGAATACCAGACCACCTGACTTGCCTATCGAGAAATCTGTATGCAGGTCAGGAAGCAACAGTTAGAACTGGACATGGAACAACAGACTGGGTTCCAAATAGGAAAAGGCTATATATTGTCACCCTGCTTATTTAACTTCTATGCAAAGTACATCATGAGAAACACTGGGTTGGAGGAAGCACAAGTTGGAATCAAGATTGCCAGGAGAAATCATCTCATCTCAGAATATGCAGATGACACCACCCTTATGGCAGAAAGTGAAGAACTAAAGACCCTCTTGATGAAAGTGAAAGAGGAGAGTGAAAAAGTTGGCTTAAAGCTCAACATTCAGAAAATGAAGATCATGGCATCCGGTCCCATCACTTCATGGGAAATAGATGGGGAAACAGTGGAAACAGTGGCAGACTTCATTTTTGGGGGCTCCAAAATGACTGCAGATGGTGACTGCAGCCACAAAATTAAAAGACGCTTACTCCTTGGAAGAAAAGTTATGACCAAGCTAGACAGCATATTAAAAAGCAGAGACATTACTTTGTCAACAGAGGTCCATCTAGTCAAGGCTATGGTTTTCCAGTAGTCATGTATGGATGTTAGAGTTGGACTATAAGGAAAGCTGAGTGCTGAAGAATTGATGCTTTTGAACTGTGGTGTTGGAGAAGACTCTTGAGAGTCCCTTGGACTGCAAGGAGATCCAACCAGTCCATCCTAAAGAAGATCAGACCTGGGTGTTCATTGAATGGACTGATATTGAAGCTGAAATTCCAATATTTTGGCCATTTGATGCAAAGAGCTGACTCATTTGAAAAGACCCTGATGTTGGGAAAGACTGAAAGCAGGAGGAGAAAGGGACAATAGAGGATGAGATGGTTAGATGGCATCACCTACTCAATGGACATGAGTTTGGGTATACTCTGGGAGTTGGTGATGGACAAGGAGGCCTGGCGTGCTGCGGTTCGTGGGGTCGCAAAGAGTCGGACATGACTGAGTGACTGAACTGAACTGAATGATAGTTGTGATTGTTTCCTGTGAATTCACTGACCCCATGCAAATAGGATGTGATTCTAGATTATGTAAAAAAAAAAAAAGTATTAAAGGATGATAAAAACTGAACTCATCATACTCAAAAGAGGACATGAAGTAGTTGTCACTAGGAAAGTTGCACAGTATTGCACAGGGAATAACAGTGCGTCCCAATATCCCCTAATATGAGAACATATTTTTTTGCCCAATCAGTAAATTATTCTTCCTGACAGAGCTGATGGAATATATTGCCCTCACTTACTGTGGTGAAGATAGAAAATACAATAGAAAAGATACAGGCAGTAGAAATACCAGTTCACAGTGGAGAGAGAAACTCACAAGCATACCACCATGGTATGCTCATGGTAGAAACCAAGCAGAAAAGCATTGCGCAGCATACGTTTATTACCTGAAAAGTACCTGAAAGTGAAAACCTTTCTATTAGGAAACAACAGTGAAGTGTTAACAAGTAAGAGAAAGGAAATGTGTGCTTAACAAGAATGTCATCAGATTTAGGAAGAAAAACATGGCCTGCACTAGAGACAGGATGAATGACTTTCAGAGCTTTCCTAAAAAGTAATATAAGATTTGTCCTTACTTTGTTTTCAAGATTTATGACAAAATCAACTGCAGAGTAACCTACAGATGGTTCTTTTTCTAAAGTGTGTATGCCTTTATTTTCAGTCCTTTCTTTTCACTTGTCTTGAGTTAAGAAAACATTTTCAGTCTGGACGATCCATTCTGGTTGGTTTCTGTAGACTTGCTACAGTCTAGATTTTAGAGCCCAGAAAGAAGAGCTGAAATGTAAGACTCCCTTATAGGAATTTTGCCTTAACAATCTTCTATCCTTTTATCTGGGTTCACGTTATATATGTATATTTTAGTGTATGGTCTATACTGTGTTCTTGAAAGTAAAAGTGTCAGTAGCTCAGTCACGTCTGATTCTTTGAGACCCATGGATTTCCTCTCTCCATGGGATTTCTAAGGCAAGAACACTGGAGTGGGTTGCCATTTCCTCCTCCTGATCTTCCCCATCCAGGGATCGAGCCTGGTTGTCCTGCAATGCACACAGATTCTTTATCATCTGAGCCACCAGGGAAGCCGACTGTGTTCTTAAATATGGCTAAATATATTATTTCAGATTCCTCATGAACTTTCATTTAATATCATGGGTTTCCAGGGAAGCAAAAGGAAAAAAAAAAAAAATCCCTCTTTCTGTTCAGCTCTCTCATCTTCCCAACCAGAGGAACTTGAGAAAGACTTATTGGTTTTGTTTCTCTCTCTTATCGCTTACTTTTGGGTTCTAGAACCCCTTTTAAGAGAGTGTTCTTGTATCAGTCAGGTTTGCTTAGGGAAGAAGAAGCCATTCTTAGTATATTTATCTGAAAGCAAATTGATATATGTAAAGTATTTGAGGCTTAGATAATTATTGGAAGAGCTGCAAAAGCAAAGTTCCAAAAAGCCCCTTTTAGGAAATCTGGAAGTATAGAATTTCATAGAAGCCACCAGTTGGTTCTAGTTGTCAGCAGAACTGAAATAGGAGCTAGCAGAATGCTCATAATACAGGTGTGGTAACCTCGTCTGCTTTCCTCTTCAGATCTTTTCCTCTTCAGATCTTCATCTCCCCTTCCCTCCTTTTACCCCCAGGAGCCTGGCTTGAATGGAGTGAACTGGGGTCCAGCACTGGTCATCCTCTTCATCTTCTTCGAGCTTCCAGCTGGGTTTGGCCAGCAAGGAGCATTAATAGGCAATCAGGGGTGGAAGTGAGTAAGGTTAGGGTAATTAGCCCCTTACCTTCCTTCCTCAAGGTTAGTTCAGGAAGTCTGTGTCCCTTAACTGCAGCTGCTTTCAAATTAGCCTCCTCTCACAATATGTTCCTTCCAGGTTTTGGTAACTGTTTCTTCCTCACTTTTTCAGGCTGAGAGATCCTATCTACATTCTTCCTTGTGGTTCCACATTCCAAAATATTTTTGTAAATACTCCTTTAGTAAATAAACACTCCATGAGTTATTCTAACATGAATGTGCCAACTATTTTGTACTGGAAAGCTGATTGATAAAATAATTTATATCATAAGTGTTTCCAAGTAGTGCACCTTAAAAATGGGTGTCTGGAATCAAGTGACCCATATTTAAAGGAGGTTGGGACTAACCTGTTTGCCAAGATGACAAGAACATGTGTAATCCATGGCTTGTGGAAGAATAAGATAAGGCACAAGTGACAGGCAAGACATAGATGGATTGGCTGAAGAATTTGGCTATTTTGTAAACAGTGAAGATTATAAGGACAATAGAATCACCCACTTTTCTCTTTCAGCCTCAGATAACAAAGACAGAAATTAATAACCATAGCGTAAAATTAAGAACATGAAATTGGAAAGCACCAGGATAGCTTTAAAGGTTTTTTCTCTTCTCCAGAGGTTGCAATCTGGAAGTGTGAGGGTAAGGTGTGCAGAGTTGTAGCTCCAGTTAAACGTTCAGTCTTCCCCATCCCTCACTCTAAGGCAGAGACACTGATGGGAAGAGGTGTGTCCTTGAGATCTGAGCTGATGACATTTGAGAAAATGGGGGATAAGGCTGAGATCTTTCACCCCCACTTACCCTGTATTTCCCTTGCTTGTGGAGGGAAAGGTCTCCTCTCTCCATAATTCCGCTCTTAAGTTTTTATGCCACAGGCAGCTGCTTCAAGAGCTAGTACTGATTCTCCTCCAGGTCCACCCTGACTACTTCTCACCAATTTTGCTTTGCCTTAATAATTATATACCAAGAAAGCCCTAAAAATTTAAAGATTTCCAACAGCTGTTAAATAAAATATTTTGAAGTATTCAATAAAAGTGAAATAAAATTAGTAAAAATGTTTTTGAAAAACTAAAAAAGTGTCTTTTGTGTTTACACTATCTCTGAGTTTCCCAAAATGACCAGTAGGTAGCTCAAAGGTTTCTGCCTTCACCCTACAGAAGAAAGGAATAACTAGAGTTTGTCTAGAGATTTGGCAAATTTTAATTAACACAAAACTGTTATGAAAGCTTTTGTCTACCAAACTTAATGTATAGTTTTAAAACCCTGAAAAAATCAGAAAAACTTGCTTCCAAGTAAATGTATAACATATATAAATGATCTAATGATTGAACATTTTCAAATTAAAAGAATGTATTCCTATTTTAGATCAAAGATGGGTACAATAACCTTGACCAAAGTGATTTGTTTCCAGATTCTGGATTAACAAACATTTTGTTTTTCATTCACTTAAATTATGGACAATTAGGGCATGACTTAACATGTAAATTGTCAAAGGCTTACTGATTATTTCAGCCTTTCTTTAGATTCAATAGCCAACACATATCCCTTGACTAAGAGTGATATAGGCATAGAAAAACTTATGAAAACTTAAGTTGGTATATTTATAAAGTATCATGAAATCTTAGTGGTTTTCCAGGTTATATAGACTCTTCTGTTGACGAAATAACCTTAATGCTTTCCAGTTAGTTGTCAAACTGTGAAATAGGGTTGCTTTCCCCATTCACATGTAGCTGTCCATCACCAAAGTGCTCTAAAGCCAGCCACCTTTTCCCTTCATGGAAGGAAGGAGAATCCCATGATATTTAACTTTCTAAGGGGATTATCCATCCCTTGTAGAGACCTCTTAGTCAGAGACTTCCCTGGAATATTCTGATTTACTTGTGTTTGTGGATGTTTCATTCTTAAAAAGAAAAAATTAAAAATTTCTAAATAGATTGTGCTATCACAGACATGAATTTATCATTAAAATGTCAACTTTTCAAATAATTCAATCAATTCAGCTGGATAAATTAATTGCTACTACTCAGACCTGCTTCTGAAAAAAAAAAAAGGGTAAAAGACTAACTATTTATACTGATAGGAGATATATGGTTTGAGGTTAGTCCATGACTTTGAAAATTTGGATTATAGAGATTTCTTGACTACTACAGGAACCCCTAGAAAATGGATGACAAGTTAAAGTAATTGGAACTTCTTTGCTGCTGCCTAAGGAGATGACCATAGTAAAAGTGGAATTTACCAAAAAATGTTCATGATATTAACCTCAATAGTGGAAATAAGTTTGCCATGATACTGAGCCAACTTTGTGAATATTTTAAAGATACCATTGAGGATGTTTTCAATACATTTCCTACCTGGTAATAACACAGTCGTGGTGAGCTCACAGATGTAGGATATGGACAGGGATGTAAGCTTTAGGGCCCCTTTGAATGTCTCCAAATATGCCATGTTATTGTTGTCGCTTAATCTCTCAGTTGTATCCGACTCTTTGTGACCCTATGGATTGTAGCCCTCCAGGATCCTCTGTCCATGAGATTTTCTGGGCAAGAATACTAGACTGTGTTGGCATTTCCTTGTCCAGGGGATCTTCCTGATAAATCCAGGGATTGAACCCATGTCTCCTGCATTGGCAGACAGATTCTTTACCATTGAATCACTAGAGTAAGTTCTAAATAGTGTTATTTATATTTCAGATACCTTGATTCAAAGCTATGATTGTAATGGTAGAAAAAATAACGTGAGTTTTTGTTCTCAGTTTGGGGAGCTCCAACTTCTCTCTCCAGTAAGAGGGGCACACATTTCATTGGCACTGTTATTTAAGAATACCGTAATTTAGACAAGCAAAAGCTGAGAGATTTCAGCACCACCAAACCAGCTCTTCAACAAATGCTAAAGGATCTTCTCTAGATAGGAAACACAGAAAAGGTTGATAAACTTGAAACCAAAACAACAAAGTAAATGGCAACAGGATCATACTTATACATAATTACCTTAAATGTAAATGGGTTGAATGCCCCAACCAAAAGACAAAGAGTGGCTGAATGGATTAAAAAAAACAAGACCCCTATATATACTGTTTATAAGAGACCCACCTCAAAGCAAGGGACACATACAGACTGAAAGTGAAGGGCTGGAAAAACATATTTCATGCAAATGGAAACCAAAAGAAAGCAGGAGTAACAATACTTGTATCAGGTAAAATAGACTTTGAAATAAATGCCATGAAAAGAGACAATGAAGAACACTACTTAATGATCAAAGGATCAATCCAAGAAGAATATATAACAATTATATATATATATAGGTATATATATATATATATATATATGCACGCAACATAGGAGCACCACAATATGTAAGGCAAATGCTAACAAGTATGAAAGGGGAAATTAACAGCAACACAATAATAGTGGGAGATTTTAATACCCCACTCACACCTATGGATAGATCGGCTAAACAGAAAATTAACAAGGAAACACAAACTTTAAATGATGAAATGGACCAGTTAGACCTAATTGAAATCTATAAGACATTTCACCCCAAAGCAATGAATTTCACCTTTTTCTCAAGTGCACACAGAACATTCTCTAGGATAGATCACATCCTGGGCCATAAATCTAGCCTTGGTAAATTCAGAAAAATTGAAATCATCTCAAGCATCTTCTCAAATGCAGTAAGATTAGATGTCAACTACAGGAAAAAAAAAAAACTATTAAAAATACAAACATATGGAGGCTAAACAACACACTTCTGAATAACCAACAAATCACAGAAGAAATAAAAAAAGAAATTAAAATATGCATAAAAATGATCAAAAAGGAAAACACAACAACCCAAAACCTATGGGATTCAGTAAAGCAGGGGAAGGTTCATGGCAATACAAGCTTACCTCAAGAAACAAGAGAAAAATCAAATAAATTACCTAACTTTACACCTAAAGCAACTAGAAAAAGAAGAATGAGATGGTTGAATGGCATCATCAACTCAATGGACATAAGTATGAGTAATCTCTGGGAGTTGGTGATGGACAGGGAGGCCTGGCATGCCGAAGTCCATGGGGTCACAAAGAGTCAGATGTGACTGAGTGACTGACTGAGTGACTAAATGATAGCAAGAATCAACAAAACTAAAAGCTGGTTCTTTGAGAAGATAAATAAAATAGACAAACCATTGGCCAGACTCATCAAGAAAAAAAGGGAGAAGAATCAAATGAACAAAATTAGAAATGAAAATGGAAAAATCACAACAGACAACACAGAAATACAAAGGATCATAACAGACTACTATCAGCAACTATATGCCAATAAAATGGACAACTTGGAAGAAATGGATGAATTATTAGAAAAGTATAACCTTCCAAAACTGAACCAGGAAGAAATAGAAAATCATGACAGACCCATCACAAGCATGGAAATCAAAACTGTAATAAAAAATCTTCCAACAAACAAAAGTTCAGGATCAGATGGATTCACAGGTTAATTCTACCAAAAGTTTAGAGAAGAGCTAACACCTATCCTACTCAAACTCTTCCATAAAATTGCAGAAGAAGGTAAACCGCCAAAGTCACTCTATAAGGCCACCATCACCCTAATACCAAAATCAGACAAAGATGCCACAAAAAAAGAAAACTACAGGCCAATATCACTGATGAACATAGATGCAAAAATCCTTAGCAAAATTCTAGCAAACAGAACCAACAACATATTAAAAAGATCATACATCATGACCAAGTGGGCTTTATCCCAGCAGGGATGCAAGGATTTGCAAATCAATCAATGTGATACACCACATTAACAAATTGAAAGATAAAAACCATATGATTATCTCAATAGATGCAGAGAAAGCCTTGACAAGATTCAACATCCATTTGTGATAAAAAGCCTCCAGAAAGCAGGCATAGAAGGAACATACCTCAACATAGTAAAAGCCATATATGATAAACCCACCGCAAACATTAACCTCAATGGTGAAAAATTGAAAGCATTTCCCCTAAAGTCAGAAACAAGACAAGGATGCCCACTCTCACCACTACTATTCAACATAGTTTTTGAAGTTTTAGCCACAGCAATCAGAGAAGAAAAAGGAATAAAAGGAATCCAGATTGGAAGAGAAGAAGTAAAATTCTCACTGTTTGCAGATGACATAATCTTCTACATAGAAAACCCAAAAAACACTACCAGAAAATTACTAGAGCTACTTAATGAATATAGTAAAGTTGCAGGATATAAAATCAACACACAGAAATCCCTTGCATTCCTATATACTAACAATGAGAAAACAGAAAGAAAAATTAAGGAAACAATTCCATTCACCATTGCAACAAAAAGAATAAAAGACTTAGGAATAAATCTATCTAAAGAAACAAAAGACCTATATATAGAAAACTATAAAACACTGATGAAAGAAATCAAAGAGGACACAAATAGATGGAGAAATATACCATGTTCATGGATCAGAAGAATCAATATAGTGAAAATGAGTATACTACCCAAAGCACTCTATAGAATCAATGAAATCCCTATCAAACTACCAACGGTATTTTTCAGAGAACTATAACAAATAATTTCACAATTTGTATGGAAATACAATAAACATCAAATAGCCAAAGCAATCTTGAGAAAGAAGAATGGAACTGGAGGTATCAACCTGCCTGACTTCAGGCTATACTACAAAGCTACAGTCATCAAGACAGTATGGTACTGGCATAAAGACAGAAATATAGATCAAGGGAACAAAATAGAAAGCCCAAAGATAAATCCATGCACTTATGGATACCATATCTTTGACAAAGGAGGCAAGAATATACAATGGAGAAAAGACAATTTCTTTAACAAGTGGTGCTGGGAAAACTAGTCAACCACTTCTAAAAGAATGAAGCTAGAACACTTTCTAACACCATACACAAAAAGAAACTCAAAATGGATTAAAGATCTAATTTTAAGACCAGAAACTATAAAAACTCCTAGAGGAGAACATAGGCAAAACATTCTCTGACATAAATTACAGCAAAATCCTCTATGACCCACCTCCCATAAGGGAAATAAAAGCAAAAATAAACAAATGGGACCTAATTAAACTTGAAATCTTTTCCACAATGAAGGAAACTATAAGCAAGGTGGAAAGATAGCCTTCAGAATGGGAGAAAATAATAGCAAATGGAGCAACTGACAAAGAATTAATCTCAAAGATATATAAGCAGCTCATGTAGCTCAATTCCAGAAACATAAACGACCTAATAAAAAAAATGGGCCAAAGAACTAAACAGACATTTCTCCAAAGAAGACATACAGATGGCTAACAAACACATGAAAAGATTCTCAACATCACTCATTATCAAAGAAATGCACATCAAAACTACAATGAGGTACCATCTCATGCTGGTCAGAATTGCTGCTATCAAAATGTCTACAAACAATAAATGCTGGAGAGTGTGCAGAAAAAAGGGAACCCTCTTACACTGTTGGTGGGAATGCAAACTAGTATAGCCACTATGGAGAACAGTGTGGAAATTCCTTAAAAAACTGGAAATAGAACTGCCATACGACCCAGCAATCCCACTGCTGGGCATATACACCGAGGAAACCAGAATTGAAAGAGACACGGGTACTCCATTGTTCATCACAGCACTGTTTACAATAGCTAGGACATGGAAGCAACCTAGATGTCCATCGGCAGATGAATGGATAAGAAAGCTGTGGTACATATTGTGTATGTACACATCGTACATACATGTAATATGTATTTACAATTTAGTGGATTTCCCTGGTGGCTCAGATGGTAAAGGGTCTGCCTACAATGTAGGAGACCCGGGTTCAATCCCTGGGCCAGGAAGATCTCCTGGAGAAGGAAATGACAACCCACTCCAGTACTCTGGCCTGGAGAATCCCATGGATGGAGGAGCCTGGTGGGCTACAGTCCATGGGGTCACAAAAAGTTGGACATGACTGAGCGATTTCACGTTCTTTCACTCAGCTATTAAAAAGAATGCATTTAAATCAGTTCTAATGAGGTGGATGAAACTGGAGCCTATTATACAGAGTGAAGTAAGTCAGAAAAAAAACCCACCAATACAGTATATTAATGAATATATATGGAATTTAGAAATATGGTAACAATGACCCTATACGCGAGACAGCAAAAGAGACACAGATGTAAAGAACAGACTTTTGGACTCTGCAGGAGAAGGCTAGGGTGGGATGATTTGAGAGAATAGCATTGAAACATGTACATTACCATATGTGAAATAGATCACCAGTCCAGGTTTGATGCATGAGATAGGGCTGGTGCACTTGGATGACCCTGAGGCATGTGATGGGGAGGGAGGTGGGAGAGGGGTTCAGGATGGGGCACACATGTACACCCATGGTTGATTCATGTCAATGTATGCCAAAAACTACTACAATATTGTAAAGTAGCCTCCAATTAAAATAAATAAATTAATTTACAAAAAAAAAAAGAATACCATAACTTACAATTAGGCTTCCCTTGTGTATCAGCTGGTAAAGAATCCACCTGCAATGCAGGAGACCTGGGTTCAATCCCTGGGTTGGGAAGATCCCCTGGAGAAGAAAAGGCTACCCACTCTAGTATTACACAGAGTAATCTCCACAGTCCTCATATTCCCAAATTTAAAGAAAGATAAAAAGAAGCAAGAAGATTCTCAAACTATACAATTAACAAAGTTTTCAGGAATCTTGAATTTATTGAGGCCCAGAGTACTGCAAATAGCCTTGAAGACAGTAAGATCAATCCTCTCTAGTATCTGTAAGTTATCTCTTTTTGAATTAATAACAGGAATGCCTAATAGTTTTGAGAATTACTTCCAGTCCAAGATTCTACTCTGTTAGAAGCTGATATGACTAATTATTGCAGGAGACTCAAATGATACCTCTAGCTTTATCAACAACAAGTTAAAAGTGTATTTCCAAAATGCCTACTTAGGCAGTCTGCATGATCTGAAAATTGGAAATCTGGGCTTCATAAAAAAATAAAACAACCCTTTGAGCATCAGTTAAAAAAACAAAAACCCTTACAAGATACTCTCATAACAGACACAAAATAAAACTCCAAGGTGTTGATTCTTGGGTTTATGTTTCTCAAATAAAAAAAAAAATACACAGGAATTCCTACTGACTGCTGGACATCTATTCCATCAGGAGACCTTGAGTTGATTTTTAGGAATTCTCCTGAAGCTGCTGACTGTGTAAGTGGATACCTTATACCCAGAATGACAGAACAATCTGCTGACTACACAGGCAGACAACTTCTGCTCAAGATGATAGAACAAGATTAATTATATGATTTTTCAGCATTTTCCCCCTTACCACTAATGTTGTCTGTTACTGTATTTTTATTATTCTCTCTTAACTAAAAGTTCTCAATATGATCTCCTTTATCTTTTTCCTGTTACTTTGGACCCCCTTTTCTGCCACTTTTTCTGCTCCCTTTTCTTCCCCCCTTTTTTAAGAAAAAGCAAAACTCTCTGGTGTATTTTTCTCAGACTACAGCTGCTGTTCTAACTGATTACCAACAGCATGTAGTAACTGTTCCTTTAAACACTTCAGAAATAGATTCACTTTTATAGGAACCAACCTCTTGGTAACTTATATTTACTTCATATATCGCAGACTTCACACTCATAAAAATTAGACTTTGACCTCATGTCAATAAACTCTCCAGCTAAGCTTATTACAACACCAGCAGTAAAAGCTCACTCAGCAGGAGGGTTATCTAATTTTGGGCCATTCTGCTAAAGTTATCAGTTTGTTTTCTTGAAACACCGGTTTTACGGTAACTGTTTAGTTAAGGAATCTGTCCATTTAGAGGGACAAAATTGGCTTACTCCTGATGTTAAGTGATGTTATTATTCCCAATACAGTCCCACCAGGCTACTAATTCTCATGTGGCCATCAGACTTTCCCATCTGTCACACACTAACATTTCCTATGCATTCAGAATACCCATGAGAGACTTTTAGATGTTTATAGTTGTCAACCTCCAATGGGTCATGTTTCTCTGAAAAGAATATTCAGAAACATCTCCAAAGAGGCCAGCACAGACAACTTAAGAAAAATTCTAGGAGGAATCACTTCTAGTATTCTGACCCTAGAAGATATAATAAATGACACTAATTACATCTGGAAGCCCCCCTGCCAGAATCATTTAAAATTAAAATTTATTACTCAATGTTATCATGGTTAATCCCACAGGCCTTAATTTCTATATGTGTGTGTGTGTGATGTGCACGTGCGTGTATATGTGTGTGTGTGTATACACTAAGTCGCTTCAGTCCTGTCTGACTCTTTGGGATCCTATGGACTATAGCCCACCAGGCTCCTCTGTCCATGGGATTCTACAGACAAGAATGCTGGAGTGGGTTGCCAGGCCCTTCTGCAAGAGATCTTCCAGTCCCAGAAATTGAACCTGTATCTCTTATGTCTCCTGCATTGGCAGGTGGGTTCTTTACCACTTGTGCCATCTGGGAAGTTCCAATTTCTATGTAACTATCCAAAGAAAACATTTATTCTATAGAAAACAGTTTTTGTTGCTTTTATGATGCAGTGGGTCAAGGAGAATAGTACAGGACTACCCTAAAAAACAGCCACTTGATTCTGTAAAACAGACTCAGCTGAATTCTCAGAAATGCTTTTACTGACAGATTTTATAATCTTTCCTCTGACTTAGAGATTTTTTTTAACTAGAAATAGTATTGAATGTAATAGTTTTGTTTTTTTTTTTTTTGGTGGGGGGAGGTAACCATGATGTAACTGAAGCTGATGGAGTAAGCCGTACCAAATCCAAGTGTATTGAAAAATAAGAAATCATCATGAAGACCCTTTAGTTTGATATGGTGAGGGCAGAAGCTGAATTGTAGTGGTCTGAGGAGTTATTGAGGAGTTAGAAAGTGTAAATCAAGCTGATTTTCTAACACTCAAAAAATCCAAATCATTGCTTTTTCCAAAAGTGTGATTTTGAAGGCATGTGAGACAGACAGAGAAATCTAGAGATGTGTGGTGGAGAAGAAGATGCTATCCCATGCCCACCTGAGGAATGAGCCGTCTACAGGAGAGAACCATGTCTGATAACACATGAGGAAAGTAGTCTGAAGGATGGCTGATGGTATAGGCAGGTTGTAGGAAAGATAGATGGAGGAGAAAGTACATATTGTATGACATCACTGTTTTCTCTGTAAAGCAGGTATTGAGACTACATGTTGAGACTGAAGATGAAAGTAAAACAAAGATTTGAAGAGTGAATGGAAAACAAATGTTGGAAGAACCAAAAAAGGTAAATGAGGGTGCACAGCAGATTTCTCTGAGGAGCCTCAAGTACCCTTATATTGGAAGTTATGAATTTTATGGGAACCAAATTGCAGGATTGTATAATGCTCTCCAGTAGGACTTATTTTTAAGTATTTTTTAGAAACAGAAAAAGTGAGCTGTTGGATTGATACAGCTGAGGTTTATTTTTATGCATCTGTGTGGTGATGCATGACAAAAGACAGGGAAAGTAATCAATTAGACAAGAGTGTATTTAGAGAGATGGGCTGTAGGACTGGAGGTGTCAGTGGCATGGCACAGAGAACTTGATGACTCACTTAGGGAGCTATGCTATCACTGTTAAGCCTCCAGCAGAAATTCCCAGTGACTGAAGGAATGAAAACCTGAAGTGAAGCAGAGTTGAAATATCCTGTATTTGAGAAAGTCAAGGAATTTTGAATCCACATGTATAAAGAGCAAAGGAGGAGAGGAGAGGAGGAAAACAGAATTCATGGAAGAGTAACATTTGAGTTTAGGCAAAGAGGTGTATTCTATGAGACATAAACATTACAACCTGTTTAGAAAAATTATGAAAAAGCCTAGAAAATAAATTGTTTTACCAATATTATTTTTAAGCATCTTATCCACACACTGTGACTTAGAAAAAGTTGAATAATTTCTCTAGACCTGTTTTCCTGTTTATAAAGTGATCACAACAATACCCACCTTGAGATTTTTAAGGAGAGAATTAACAAGGGCTTTCTGGTGGGTCAGACAGTAAAGAATCCTCCTGCAGGAGACCCAAGTTCAATCCCTGGTCAGGAAGATCCCCTGAAGGAGGAAATGTCAATCCACTCCAATATTCTTGCCTGGAAAATCCCATGGATAGAGGAGCCTGGTGGGCTACAGTCCATAGGGTCACAAAGAGTTGGACATGACTGAATGACTAACATTTTCCTTTAACAAATATTTTGGAAAGTGTATATCATAATGACAGGTACAAAACCAATGTTAAATTTGCTTTATCTTTTCCATTATTAATACTTCAGTAGTGCTGGTTAGGGTTTCCCTGGTGGCTCAGATGGTAAAGAATTTGCCTGCAATGCAGGAGACCTGGGTTCGATCTCTGGGTTGAGAAGATTCCCTGGAGAAGGGAATGGCAACCCACTTCAGTATTCTTGACTAGAGAATCCCATGGACAGAGGAGCCTGGTGGGCTACCACGGGGTTGCAAAGTTGGACACAACTGAGCAATTAACTCTCTCTAGTGCTAGTTAAGTATTTTAGAAAGCAGTTGGTCCTAAATTAGAAAATATCCAGGATCATCTTTTAATTTGTGACCAGCAAGAGAAACTTAAAGTTTAGCATATGATTGTTGATCTGGAAATTTTGTAATAACAAATGTAAATCCCAATAGCAAGAATGACGTGTTTAAATATGAAACTTTGGCTTTGCCTGTAATGGGCAGTGAGCAAACCACTCCCTGAATCTCCAGGAGTCACTTGTACCTCCCTCCGCTAGATGAAAAGGTTGTATAATTATGTCAGAGCTGTGGCGGGTTGGGGGTGAACTGTCAGATCATAGGCTGATAATGCCCAAATCACGTATCCAGAGTCCATGTCACTTTGGAGCTGCCTGTTACACTTCTCCACCTGGGTGTGTCTATACATATATGTGACATTGTCCAGTAATAAACTCGAACCCTGAAAATGCTTCTCAGCCGATATTTCCTATTGTTTGGGGTGTAGCACCACACATTTAGGCACTCCAAGCTAAAAAACCCTCAGTTCATCCCTGAATATTTTTTTCTCCCACACTAAATATCCAATTGTGTATGCCTTCTAAATCTTCCTCAGTCTGATTCCACCACCTTTTATCTCTACTACCAATACCCGTTCCGCCCTCAGAATCTCATGTGATTGTTGCATATCACTGTTACTCAAAGAGCCTCAACCTTTATCATTTTCTGCTGCTGTGTCCTTCTCCCCCATCATACCATAAACTTCTCTGTGCAGGTCCTAATAAAGTGCCCAGTACATGGTTGGATGGCATCACCGACTCAATGGACATGGGTTTGGGTGGACTCTGGGAGTTGGTGATGGACAGGGAGGCCTGGCGTGCAGTGGTTCACGAGGTCGCAAAGAGTCGGACACGACTGAACAACTGAACTGAATTGAACTGAACATGGTGAGCACTCAATGAATATAGTTTGAACTAAGAGACTCAAGGGGGAATGAGGAGCCTCTAAGCACCACCATTGCAGATAAAACTCATCTTGTTAGACTAAGCCCAGCCTGTATTCAGCCTTAGCTTTCACTCCTCTTTCAGAACTCATTCTAATTGGACTTGTCACCAGTTGTCCTGTCAGACATTCTCCCCTCTAGTCTAGCAGAATGGAATGATTACTGCTATTTTTAAAGAATGAGACAAACATGGGTTGAAAGCCTGCTTGAGCCAATTACTATCTTCATGCCTAAAACAAACAAACAGGCAAAAAAGACCTCTGCAAACCAGACTGTTAAGTGAATATGGAGGAAATAATAACCACCTCATAGTGTGAATGTGAAGACTAAGTGAGATGCTGTATAGAACACCTGGCAAAGTTTACAGCTCAATATATGTTAACCATTATCAGTGTTACATGGCCCAGCCCTGCTTGCTTTTTTTTGTCTCCAAATCATGTTTACTCCTTCACTTCTTTCTGGAATAAATTGTCCTCCCTCATTCTTGTAATAATTGCTCCAGTGATGATACTAGCTACTTAATGTATTAAGAATACTTTACATATTATTTTATTTAAAGACATAGATATCATCAACTCTATTTGTTACTTAATAGAACTGAGAATAGAGTATAAAGCTGCTTGCCCAAATTCACATGAGAAGGAAAGGGCAGAGTGATGGTGTGAATTCAATCAATGCTATATTCTTTCCTAAAGCCAAAGAGACTCTATTACCTGAAACTATTCTGCTTATTTTAAACTTATAAATGCTATAGTTTTGGGTTGGCCAAAAGGTTCATTTGGGTTTTTTTTTGTTTGTTTGTTTTTCATTACATCTTACAGAAAAATCCAAATGAACCTTTTGGCCAACCCAATATTTTCCATTCTACAGATCGATGGAGTTACATCCTGATAAACCCATCATAAGTCAAAAATGTAAGTTGAGGGGAATTCCCTGGTGGTCCAGTAGTTAGGACTCTGTGTTCTCACTGCCAAGGGCATGGGTTCCATCCCTGGTCGGGGAACTAAGATCCTGCATACTGCAAGGCACTGCCAAAAAAAGAAAAACAAAAATATAAGTTGAACATGCATGTAAATACACCAAATCTACCAAATATTATAAGATTAGCTTAGCCCACCTTAAAGGTGCTCAGACATATTAGCTTATAGTTGGGCAAAATCATCTAACATAAAGCCTATTTTTAAATAAATCGTGGCAATTTATTGAACACTGTTCTGACAATGAAAAAACAGAATGGTGATGTGGGTACAGAGTGGTTGTGAGTGTATCTGCATTTACCCTCTTAATTGCATGGCTCTCTGGAAGCTGTAGCTGCTGCCTCTGTCCAGCATCATGAGACAGTGTCACGCCATGTATCACTATCCCAGGAAAAGATCAGATTTCAAAATCTGGAGTATGACCTGTACTGAATGCATAGCACTTTTGCACCACGGTTGAAGTTGAGAAATCCTAGGTCGAGGATTACCTATAGTATATGGTAGGTTAGGACTTCCCTTGCAGCTCAGTTGGTAAAGAATCCTGCCTGCAATGTGGGAGACCTGGGTTCAGTTCCTGGGTTGGGAAGATACCCTGGAGAAGGCCATTACAATCCACTCCAGTATTCTGGCCTGGACGATTTCATGGATATTCCCTTATGGCAGAAAGCAAAGAACAAAAGAGTTTCTTAATGAAAGTGAAAAAGGAAAGTGAAAAACTTGGCTTAAAACTCAACATTCAGAAAACTAAGATCATGGCATCTGGTCCCATCACTTCATGGCAAATAATGGGGAAACAATGGAAACAGTAACAGGCTTTTTTTTTTTTTTGCCTCCAAAATCACTGCAGATGGTAACTGCAGCCATGAAATTAAAAGACGCTTACTCCTTGGAAGAAAAGCTATGACCAACTTAGACAGCATATTAAAAAGCAGAAACATTACTTTGCCAACAAGTAAAGCTATGGTTTTTCCAGTAGTCATGTATGGACGTGAGAGTTGGACTATAAAGAAAGCTGAGTGCCAAATAACTGATGCTTTTGAACTGTGATATTGGAGACAACTCTTAAGAGTCCCTTGGACTGCAAGGAAATCCAACCTGGCAATCCTAAAGGAAATCAGTAGTAAATATTCATTGGAAGGACTGATGCTGACAGTGAAACTGCAATACTTTGGCCACCTGTTGCAAAGAACTGTCTCATTGGAAAAGATCCTGATGCTGGGAAAGATTGAAGGCGGGAGGAGAAGGGGACAACAGAGGGTGAGATGGTTGGAGGGCATCACTGACTTGATGGACATGAGTTTGAGCAGGCTCTGGGAGTTGATGGTGGACAGGGAAGCCTAGCATGCTTCAGTCCATGGGGTGGCAAAGAGTAGGACACAACTGATCGACTGAACTAAACTGAACTTTGGTAGGTTAAGTATGGCCACACATTTTTTGCAGCTCCTCCCCACAAGAGTTTATTTCTGTATTGTAGCTTGAATCTGAATTGGCTCTGTGACTTGCTTGGCCAGTAGAGTACAGTGGAAGTAAAGATACATGAGTGTGGAGCCGGGGTCGCAAGAGGCCTTGCAGCTTGAGGCTTTGCCTTCTTGTACTGCTCCCCCACTGTCTGAGGACATCAGGATAGCCCGCTGGATGGTGAGAGACCGCATGAAGAGAGTAGTCCAGGTGACAGTAGCACCTGATTACCCAGATACCTGAAAGAACCATCATATATCCTCCACTCCAGGCAAGGTACCTGCACATTCAGTCATATGAGAGCTCGGCAAAGAACCTTCCTCCCACTGATCCATCATGAACTGTTAGAAATAATAAGTTGTCCTTTTAAGCCGCTAAGTCTTGGGGTAATTTTTTAATGCATAAATAATTAACTGAGATGAAAGTGAAAGTCAAAGTTGCTTAGTCATGTCTGACTCTTTGTGACCCCATGGACTGTAGCCCACCTGGCTCCTCTTGTCCAGGCAAGAATATTGAGACCAAAATTGCCCCTAAATGTGGATTACAGCAATAACATAGGCCTGCAAAAGTGACATTGTCTTCAAGCCCAGTGGTAGGTCAGTGAGACACAGTGAACCACAGACATAGAGAATCCGTAAGGGCAGTGAGGAAATGGCTGTAGGAGACTGGAGAAGGGACTCCTGTGCTATACAATTACAGAACAATTAATTGGAAGGTAGAGAATATACCTAATGAATTTGTGGACGTGGCAAAAACATTGAGCGACAGAGTGTTGAAGGGGCCAAGCTGCTTCTCTTTCTTAGTAATGTGTAATAAGATACGTGAAGGAAGATATAACATAGAAGAGGCTATTCGTTTTGTAAGAAGTTAGGGGAAATAGAGAAGACCCAGGACTTGCTGGGTTGGAATATAAACCACCTCTCATTCCATGTCTCCCAGCTGGTAAAAAAAAATTCTCAATCACATGAGGCCTGTGGATAAATTTCAGGTTGTGTATGTGATTGTGCAATCCTTTGCTAAAGGGAATTGCTAAGCTAGCGCCTAATAGATTCTATCATATGAAAAAAAAAGGGGGGGAGGGCATCTAAGAATCTTAAAAGTGCTTTGCACAGCAGCCACCCACACACACCAAAGTAGAAATTTGGAAGCCATCAGCAGGTAGGTAGAATGTCAAGCCATAGAACTGGATGAATTACATAGGGGAAAATGTTGAGGGGTCAATGAATAAGAGGAATCAATACAATCAACACGTTACTATAGCTGCTAGGATTTTATAATAAGCAGGTAAATACAAGACAGAAATTAGTATTGACTTGCCATTGAGATTTCAGAGGTGCTACTCTGGTTATTGGTGATGACAATGAAAGTTTGTGGCAAAGGAGGGATTAGAGGAAAACATGGGTGGGTGTGAGAACTCAGAGTGCTTGATGACTTCTTTGAGGCAGTTGACATCACCAAGAATGAAAGTTAGTTTTGTGGGGAATCCCATGCTCTTTTGTTTCCATCACCTGTTATAACAAGATTAGGGTGTTTTGTTTATGTCTCTTTTCAATGTCTTATATTCTTTAGCAAAATAGAATAGGTTAAAAAAAAAAAGAAGAAACAAGTTCCTAAACTATAGCAGCCCATGTTGGGTTATTTTGGAAGAAAATAAGCCCAGAGGAGATAGGGATCAAAGAGACTTGATCTAAGGAATCATGTGGCAGAACCTTCACTTCATCAGCTGTCCCGTTAGAGTGAGAGCTCTTCTGAAGAAGGGCGGCAGGGTGGGGGTGGGGGGGGAGATCATCAAGCACTGGAAATTATCAACAAATGATTTTATATATGGACCATATTCTCTCTTCCTGATGCACATTTTTTTTACACTTAGCATATTCTCCAGAAACAGTGGTACAAACTAAGAAGAGAAGTAAAATAATGTATTGTCTATTCAGCTCTTTATCTGTTGCTGGAAAAAAAGTTTTTCTAGGATCACTGAGAATTCTTATTTCTCATTGTGATCATTTAAATTCAGTAGCGGAAGCAGTTCAGGTAGCAGCGTATCTGTGACAGAGTTCCATACCTCATTTTATTTGGTTCTATAGCTGTATGCTGAATAGGCATTTAAAAATGATCTGACCTCTATTATGCAAGAAGATCCATTTTTAATATCTCCTAATTTCAAATATTCCCACAGAATTTCCCCACTTACTGAGAAAACACAAAATATACAAAAGCTACTTAAAATTTAGTAACGCTTTCAAATACAGTTGTAATTAGTAACCATAACAGCATCATATATTTAAATATATACCAAATACTTATAAATGATATATATTATTAGTAGTAATATGCACATATTTATTTACCTGAATAAAATACTTGCCAATTTGGATTTAAAGAGTTCCCACAAGTTGCCTAGGAAAATTTGGGACTATCAAGGAAAATTTGCACAGGTCAGAGTTAAACAGGCAAGTAGACTTTATCCAAGCCTATTGCAATATGGAAGAGAGATTGAACTCAAGTCCACAGAAACAAAAGGTAGGAGGAATTTTAGGAGTAGGGGTGAGTTTACAGAAAAGTACTGAAGGATGTTGGCAGAGAGGTTGCTATATGGGAGGTGCCAAGCACATTGAATTATTCCTGAATTTGCAAGTATTTTTCTCTGTGAGTTGGGCCCTCTGTATTTGCCAATTAATGTTACAATAGGTTCCTACCCTCCCACAGAGATAGAGAGATGGCCTGCTCTCTTCATTATGATTTTATTTCAAAGAAATGAATGTAGGTCCTTGAGACATTCCTGAGTTGTAAAACTGACAAGAAGCTGGGAGATCTATATACATTTCAAAGGGGCAGAGAAAGAATTTTCAATACCAATTTTCTAAAGTAACTCATCAAAGAAAAGTGAGATCTGAGACCTGTCATCAAGAAGAGGCCTATCTAAAGTTGGGTTAAGCTGGGGGGAGCTTTGAGGTTATCTTGGTCAGTCTGCAGGTTAGAAAACACCAACTTCAAGACTGCTTGTAGCCCTGAATGTTAGTCCTGGTTTTCCTATAGTGAGCTGTAGGTCTTGGACAGATCACTCTAACATTAAAACAAAGCTTTTTTGTTTGTGTGTGTGTGTTTAGGACACTTAAGATCTACTCTTAGAAAAATTCAGATACCCAATACTATTAACTAATTTTTTTATTATGTTTACATTGCTGTGTATTGAATCATCAGAACTTATTCATCTTGTATAACTGAAACTTTGTACCCCTTAACCAATGTCTACCTGTTAGGTAGTTAGAATAGGAAAAAGAAGTCCAGAATGGCAGTGGCTAAAAGACAAAGAAGGGAAAAGCCTATGAAAATAGAACAAAGGAAGGTTCGAGGACCAGAGTCAGAACCACAGTTGAAGCAAACAGCCCTCCTGGCTAGCCCAATTTGCATAGGGCAGGCTTGAGGGGAAGGAGACAAAATGTATAAAAAGAGGAGGCCAAGATGGATTGAGACCTCTCCTTTGGGGTCAGCCTGCCTTCATGCCTCGAGGGTGTAATATCCTTTGTTTGCCAAATAAAACTGAACTGTAACTGAGCTGTAACACTGGTCTGCTGTTTGAAATCTTTGCTGCAGTGAGACAGAACCGAGGAAATTATATACTCCCCTGATATACCCACTTGACTACATAGGGGTAGATATGTTGATTAGCTTGATTGTGGCCATAATTTTACAATGTATATGTTATATAACTTAAAAATATGCAAAAAAGAAATCAAAACATCAAATTTAGGCATTGAAATATGAGGCAGCAGAAGGTGGTCTTGGCTGGGGGTCCATGGATCCACACTGTAATCCCAGGTCTACTACTTGTTTATCCCAAGAAGGTATTAGATAAGATCAAGTAGCTGATCTAATTCTGGTTGCATTTGCTCCTGGGAATTTTGTGACCCATTTTTCAAAATTCGCTCTATTAGCTTTCATACCTTTCTCTGCATGAGATGATTTCCCTCTTCCTACTTTACTGGTTATAGTCTACTTGTGACTTTGGCAAGTGGTCACCTAAGATATAGGATGCTCCCATTGTTATTTTATTAATCGTTGCCTCCCTGCTTATGTCTCTCTTTATGTCTGTAAAGCCCACCTTCCATGATGCTCACATCTTATTCTTCAGTTATTTGTGAAGACTATGGCCCTGGACTTCAAATGAACATAACGTCACCTACAATTTTGTTTTTCTATAATTCTCAGTTTTCTATATCCTGATGAATATAAAATACCTTTTTTTTTTTTTCTTGGTTGAACATTATGTGAATGAAGAGAATCTTTGGTACTGTAAAAATTCTTCCTATACCTCATGGGTAGTGTGCACAAAATTACTGCCTCCTCATTTCTCCTGCTTGACTCTTCTTTAGGCTCTACCTTTTAAAAGTACCCCCCAAACTTTATCCAATTTACTTCTCAGTTTTGACTTTAAACATAAGAAAGCAAAAGAAGTTTTTGTAATGCTACAAATAATACAGAGAGGTCGTAGAAGAGACTAGTTTTAAGTGTAAAAATGGGATAGATTGTTGTATATAGAGAAAAAGAGACGTTGAAGAGGCTTGGTATTTCAGCTTTGGTGACACACTTCTGAGGACACTAAACTTCATCTCACTCCGAATGGTCAATGTCACCAAGATAAAGATGAGTGCTCAGTGGTGACTAGACTATCATTCTGTATTTCTCCCTTTCCTCCCCTCCCTCCTCCTCCCCTCTTTCCTTTCGTGTATCCTTTTCCTCCTTCTTATTCTTCTCTCATTTTTCTATACTTTTCTCTCTCTCTTTTTTTCCCCACTGCTCAAGGTTTACTTGGTGTTTTAGCTGGTATGACACTTGGATACTCGGTTGTATTGTTTTTATGTATATTTTTTTCTTTTTATGTTATGTGGCAAAGTACATTATCTTGATAAATATAGTACACAAAATCATCCTTTGGAGCAGTTATGCACAAAACATGCAATGTTGAGTCTCTCTCCTACACACATATATCTTATACTAGCATTTTAGAGATTTTAGAGGAAGACTACTAAGAAAAACATCCGCTGAATAGTATCTTGTTTTAGTTGATGCTTGAAATTGTACTATTGGAAAATTATTCTTCCATGTTGGGCAATTTTTACTCCAAGTTCTTCCTTTAAAATAACAGCAAAATTTTATGCATTATTATAAGAAAAATACAGTTAGCTGGGACAACAAATGCTTTCTCTGTCAAGAGAATTAAATTTGTAATTAACTCAGCATTAACAGATTAGTTTCTTTCTTGAGATAGCCCTAGGAGGTAGAAATTTTTCCTGTGTGATGGTGAATATTTCTTATGCTGATGATATTGAATGTTTGCTGCTTTTAAATAAGTCAGTATCTTTTTTAGATTTGGGGGGTCCATTTTCCTTATTTTCTAAATTCAAGAAGGCATGAAATACCTTATATTTCTTTTACAACCAGGGTTGAGTGTTCTGCTTTATAAGCAAAATTGATCAAACAGAACTATAGCACCCATCACTGTCATGACGACTTCTGTGAAAATTAGAGAGAGAATATGTTCCTTTCCATATTATAAAATCTTTGACACGCTTTTCAATTATGTGTATACACTTATTTATTTTCCTTTCATTTATCATGTTTTAATTTCTTCATTATTCTTCATGCCTTTAAAGGAAAGAGGTCATGTCTGTCTTGATCATTGCTATATCCCTGTATGTTCAGAATTAGAAAATAAAGAATGATGTAAATCCTTCTGTGCATATATGTATGTACATATATAAAATACACATATATATGTACACATATAATATACACACATATATAACACATCTTTACCATAGACCTTTATTTCACANCGTATACACACACATATATGTACACATGTATGTTTGCTTATTCTAATTTCACAGTTAACTTTTAGGAATTCCTCTTATGGGGAAGATGATAGAGAGTAAATGAATAGAAATAGAAAATAGTTCAGGGCTAAGAAAATTGTTCAGGTTTAATAAAATTTATAGATATTCCCTAAATCTCACTGTAAGCAATAGTTTAAATATCTTTTCATCTCTAAATCTTCTTTTAAAATATTTTTAAAAGAGAATATGTTCTAAATATTTTTATACTTTGTCTTTGAGTCTAGGGCAATCAGTTTCCATGTACTATCAGTAAATCAGGGGAGGGGAGCAAGAATAAATAATGGTCTGTGCATAGCATATACTGGATTAGCATCCCCCAGTAAACATTAGCCAGGTGGAGAGAAATGGGCATGAGCTTTGAGGTCAGCAAGACTTAGATTTATATGCTAGTCAAGTCACACTTGCCAGATGAAAAACCTTGGTCAGATCACTCTGAGCTTCACAGACAGTTATTTATTCTTGAAGGATGATAAAAACCCAATTCAAGGGATGTTGCAGGGATTAAACAAGATGAAGTATGAAAAGTACCCAACATATTATTAATACATAACATATGGTAGAAGGTCAATAATAGTGCCTGTTGTCTTTTCCACTCTTGTCAAGAAGGAAGGCTCAGTTACATTGTTCATATGTCACTAGTTATCTTTGAACACAGAAGGTGACCATGATTAGCAGCTTCCTAATATCCTATTATTTGTGCCACCTTCTGTTGGACCTGTTCACTTAGGACCTGCTGCAGGTCTACACTCCAAACATCTCTGGGGCTTTACCATGTTCTTTCATTTCTATATCCCACTAGCTCCATGTCTAGAACATGGTAGGCATTTAATAAAAGTTCATTAAGCAAATTCATTATAAAGAGAACATTGGGGATATAATAGGACTGAAATAACATCATTATGAAATTTACTAAGGTTCCATAAGCAGTGATTCCCAAACATCAAAATGATGTGGAGAACTTGTGAAAAATAAAAGTAACGGTCATATACAATTTCCTATACCCAACCAGGCCAAATAGAATTTAAACCTTGAGGTTACTGAGCAAAAGAATTTGTATCTTAAAAAATATCTGAACTAATTTTGATGTTTTCCACATTTGGAAACCACTGTCCAATAGTTGGTGGTTATCAATTTGTACACCTCATACTAGCTACACTAAAGCCATCTGGGGGTGAAGTAACCTAAGTGTCCATCAACAGATGAATGATAAAGAAGATGCTGTGAGTGTGTGTTTGTACACACCATGAAATGTTCAGACAAAAAGGAATGAAATAATGCCATTTCTAGCAACATGGATGGACCTGAAGATTATCATACTAAGTGAAGCAAGCCAGAAAGAGAAAGACAAATATCATCATATAGATACCACTTATATGTGGAGTCTAAAATATGATACAAATGAACTTATTAATGAAACATGAACAGATTCACAGACAAAGAAAGCAAACTTATGGTTACCAAAGTGGAAAGGAGGTGGGGGAAGAATAAATTAGGATTTGGGGATTAACAGATACAAACTACTAAATGTAATAGGACTTCCCAGGTGGCCCAGTGGGAAAAATATCTGCTTGCCAGTGCAGGAGTTGAAAAGGCTAGGGTTTGATCCCTATGTCCAGAAGATCTCCTGAAGGAGGAAATGGCAGCCTACTCCAATATTCTTGCCTGGAAAATTCCATGGACAGAGGAGCCTGAAGGGCTACAGCTGATGGGGTTGCAAAGAGTTGCATACAACTAAGCATGCATATATGCACTATAAGTAAAGTAGATAAATAACAATGTCCTAGTGAGTAGCAAAGTGAACTATATTCAATATCATAGATAAACCATAATGGAAAATAATATTTAAAAAGCATGTGCTGCTGCTAAGTCACTTCAGTCGTGTCCGACTCTGTGCGACCCCATAGACGACCTCCTACCAGGCTCCCCGTCCTTGGGATTCTCCAGGCAAGAGCACTGGAGTGGGTTGCCATTTCCTTCTCCAATGCATGAAAGTGAAAAGTGAAAGTGAATTCGCTCAGTCATGTCCGACTCTTAGCGACCTCATGGACTGCAGCCTACCAGGCTCCTCCATCCATGGGATTTTCCAAGCAAGAGTAGTGGAGTGGGGTGCCATTGCCTTCTCCGAAAAAGCATATAAGTATAACTGAATCACTTTGCTATATATCAGAAACTAGCACTGTAAATCAAATATACTTCAACTGTAAAAAATTAGTTGGCCATTGTATTCTACTACTGCTTTGAAAAATCACCACAAATCTAATGGTGTGAAGCAGCACAAAATTTTTATCTTACACTTCTGGAGGTCTTAACACAAAGTGGATCTCACTGGGTATTGTCAGGGCTGCCTTCTTTCTAGAAGCTCTAAGAAAAACTTTTTTTCTTGACTTTTCTAGCTTTTAGAGGCCACCTGCATTCATTTGCTCATGATCCCTTCCTCCATATTCAAAGCCAGCAATAGAGACACTTCAAGTCCCTTCCTGACTTTAAGTCTTCTGCTTTCCTCTTCCATTTATAAAGACCCCCATCACTACAGTGGACTCACTTAGGTAATCTAGGATAATCTCTTCCTCTCAAGGTCCTTAACTTAATCACACCTGCAAAATCTGATTTTGTCATATAACCTTCTATAATCAGTTTTGGAGACTGAATATCTTCTGTATGTGAGGGGGCATTATTCTGCCTAATATAGTTGTACTTGTGTGTGCCTATTCCTGTGTTCTCTCTTCTATTCATTGATCTATGTGTATGTCTCTGTGCCAATACCACATAATTACTGTAGCTAGAAGTCTTGAAATCAAATAGCCTGATTTTTCCTACTTTATTCTTCCGTTTCAAAATTATTTGAGCTCTTATGATTCCTCTGACTTAATAAATTTTAGAATAATCTTGTTTATATCTATGAAAAATCTTGCTGAGATTTTAAAACAATTTTGCTGAGCATCTATATCACATTGAAATAGAATTGATTTGGGCTTCAAAATCACTGCAGATGGTGATTGCAGCCATGAAATTAAAAGATGCTTACTCCTTGGAAGGAAAGTTATGATGACCAACCTAGATGGCATATTCAAAAGCAGAGACATTACTTTACCAATAAAGGTCCATCTAGTCAAGGCTATGGCTTTTCCTGTGGTCATGTATGGATGTGAGAGTTGGACTGTGAAGAAAGCTGAGCACCGAAGAATTGATGCTTTTGAACTGTGCTGTTGGAAAAGACTCTTGAGAGTCCCTTGGACTGCAAGGAGATCCAATGAGTCCATCCTAAAGGAGATCAGTCCTGGGTGTTCTTTGGAAGGAATGATGCTGAAGCTGAAACTCCAGTACTTTGGCCACCTCATGCGAAGAGTTGACTCATTGGAAAAGACCCTGATGCTGGGAAGGATTGGGGACAGGAAGAGAAGGGGACGACAGAGGATGAGATGGCTGGATGGCATCACTGACTCGATGGACATGAGTCTGAGTGAACTCCGGGAGTTGGTGATGGACAGGGAAGCCTGGTGTGCTGTGACTCATGGGGTCGCAAAGAGTCGGAAACGACTGAGTGACTGAACTGAACTGAACTGAACTGATGGTGAGTCTTCCAATCCATGAACAGAGTGTCTCTGTTCATTTAGATTATCTTTTATTCCTTTCCATCCACATTTTGTAGTTTAATGTTCAAGGCCTTTATGCATTTTGTTAGGTTTACCTAAGTATTTCATTCTTTAAGAGCAACTGTAAGTGGTATTATATTTTTAATTTTGCTTTTCACATGTACATTGTTTATATTAATTTTTGTAAATCTAATGTCCTACAACCTTGGTGGACTTACTTATTAGAGAGTTTTTCTTGTTAATTCCTTCTATATTTTATGTGATCTGCAATAATAGAGAGATCTTTTCTGATCTCTACACTTTTTGTTTCCTTTTCCTGCTTTTTTGCACTGGCTGGAACTTCCAGTACTCTGCTGAATAACAGTAGTGAGAGAGGAAATCCATGCTTTCTTCCTGATCTTAGGAGGAAATTTCTCCCCCCTTCCATTTTTGGAGAGATTTATCATAAATAGGTGCTGAATCTTGTAAAAGGCTTTTTCTATACCAGTTAATATGGTCATATGATTTTTATTTGTAAGCTCTTAATTTGATGTAATATATTAATGGGCTTTCCTTGTAGCTCAGCCAGTAAAGACTGCCTGCAATGCAGGAGACCCGGTTTCCATTCCTGGGTTGGGAAGATCCCCTGAAGAAAGAAATGACAACCCTCTCCAATATTTTTGCCTGGAGAACCCCATGAACAGAAGAGCCTGGCAGGCTACAGACCCATGGGATTGCAAGAGTCGGACATGACTTAGCGACTAAACCATTCCAATATATTAAATGATTTTTGAGTATTGAACCAGTTTTACTTTTCGAGGACTTGATCCATTTCAACTAGATTATTTAATTTATGTATGTAGAGTGGTAATCTACATGTATGTAGGTGGTAATCCCTTGCATCCTCATTTTACAGTTACCTATGACATTTTATATACTTACTATGAAGATATTATGGCATCATAAATATCTCCTTGGAGTACCTGAAGTATGCATAACTAGATGATCATTTCCATGCCTTTGTCATGGAGACAAGTGATGAATAGGAAAACAAAAAACACTTTGTTCTATCTTTGGTGTAGACAGTATGATTAGATACAGCAAATCATTTGTTATAAGTCCTGACAGCCAGAAATATCTTGCAAAGACTTTGCTAGATTGCATTCCAATCCTTTATACAAAAGAAAATAAAATTCTTTTTATAATATGTAAAACATTTACCTTTACTTCTTACCTTTGTATTCCAAATATATCAAATATATGAACCTAATATTTCCCTCTAAAAACTTACATCCTATCTTATTAAAGATGAAAATATTTTTGTATTAACAATGATTAGATGTAGCTGTATTTTTCAGCTCTATAGAAATTCTATTTCATAACAAATCACAGAGTGACATAGTTTCATGTTCTGCAGAATTTTGATTTCTTATTATCATTTATGGTTATTTTCAGTGTTGCCTAAGGCAAAATTGTTGCCTTGGTAGCACAAAAAAATACACACTTTTATTCTAGGCCAGAAAAGCTGAAATCCTTTTAGTTTTTTACCATGCTTATTTCAGAGTACCTCAGGATGAAGACAGCAGATACAGAGCACTCTTGCTCCCACTCCACATTTCTGTACCCATCAGGACACTGTTAAGCCACCAGGGCAGTTCATTCCAGTGGTAGTGGTAGTGATTTAGTTGCTAAGTCGTATCCAGCTCTTGTCACCCCATGGACCGTAGCCTGCCAGACTCCTCTGTCCTTAGGAATTCCCAGGCAAGAATACTGGAGTGGGTGGCCATTTCCTTCTCCAGGGGATCTTCCCGACCCAGGGATCAAACCCACATCTCCTGCATTACAGGCAGATTCTTTACTGAGTCCATTCCAGAGAGTAAGACAAAGGATTGCTATTCTTTTTAATATGATCTTTCAGGCAACTATTTCCTATGCTGCATCATTACTTACAAGATGACGCCCACCACCCTTCCCTATTCTAGATGTTTTATGAAAAAATTATTTTAAAATAATACTTTAAAAATGCATGATCTATTTATAAGTTTGGGCTTCCCTTGTGGCTCAGCTGGTAAAGAATCTGCATGCAATGTGGGAAACCTGGGTTCAATCCCTGGGTTGAGAAGATCCCCTGGAGAAGGCAAAGGCTACCCACTTTAGCACTGTGGCCTGGAGAAGTCCGTGGTCTGTATAGTCATGGGGCTGTATAGAGTCAGACATGACTGAGATACTTTCACTTTTTATTAGTTTACTGAAATCCATCACTGAACACTTATAGGGAGCATTTAAACAAGAGATTATTTGCAAACGAAAGCTTCTTTTAAAGTATATAATAGACTGACAGCATAAAAGTATTATTTCAACACCATTATTTTTATAGCCATATCGTATAAAATATGCTGAAAATTGAATGTTGCCAAATTTCTGTGGTTCTCTGTGGTTCAAAAGTTTTTTTTCCCCTTCTAAATTTTTAAAATAGTTAAAACATTTAAAATAGTGAAAGTGTTTTTTAAATTATACTGTAACTTTATACAGGTTTATTTTAAATTGGACAAGGCAGTAATCACTAGATTCATTTATTCACTCATTTCCCAAATATATATTAAATGCCTACTAAGTGTCAGTCACTATTCTTAGCTCTAAAGGTAAGTGGGTAACAGGAAAGCCAAAGTTCAGCTCCTACAGAGGAAAAGTGCAGAAAAACAGCTAGGAATGTATAAGCATTCTTATATCACTATATGCAGAGTACTGAGATTGGATAGTTTGCTAGAGAGTACCTGGTGACGAATTTAGATGGATGGGTAAGGGGTGGTTTCTTAAAGAGTCTTATATTTTATCAAAGACATGAATTACATGGAAGAGTCAGCACTGTGAAGTTAGGGACAGGCAAACAACATTCCATGTTAATAGAGCTGACTACAGATTTGCAGGATCTGATGAAAAAAGAAAATATATGGTCCCTCATTCTAAGAGCAGAAAAAATGCCTTTAAAAGTACTAAAATACAAAGCTTTCTCATTTTCCTGTAGTATTTCTCTTCACTTACCTTGGTATTTTTCATCTGCTATGCTAATATTATTAATGTTGCTTTAAACTGGGAGAATTAAAATGTCAAACTATTTGCACAAATGTTACATTCATCTTTGCATTGTGTGGTACTAGTTTTAAATGCAAAAATAAGCACATTTCACTTATAGATGGCATCACCAGAATTACACAGTTTTTAATTGCATAGCTTGTCCATATGTATATATTTCATTCTAAGCAGAAGCATTGTACAAAATTGACTCAACTTTTAAAATCTCACTTCTCCACAGGCACACATTCTATTGACACTCTCTACCTTAAGCTTACTTATGAGTAAAGAAAAACTAAGTGAAAATGTGAAAATGAACTCTGGTTGCCTGTATCATTCTCTTTCATTCTGTATTGTCATTTTCAGTGTTGGTGGTTAGCTAATACTGGGAAGTTACATGAGCAAGAAGTGTTATGTCAAGGCGCTTTGATCACTCATGTTTCTTGGAACAGCACTGCTTCCTTCCTATGTTTGAAGCAAGTTCTGGTGCTCAATAGAAGGTGTGGCCTCTCAGAGCTGCTGGTGCACCCGCTTCCTCAGCTCTGGACTTAATAGGCTCACTTTGTACTCACTCTGAGTCATGAGGAACTCCTACACATTCTAGGTCCACCAGATTCTCTGCTCATGGAGCATTGCAAGCGCCATATGCAAATGAAGTGGTGACAAATGATGGACATGTTACATGTATTTTCTTTGCTCACCTAAGTGCTCCATTGTCCCATTGGATTTCACTGATAAAATACAAGTTAAAAATTGAAATTATTAAAAACAATTTGAGATGCCAGCACCAGAGCATTGAATCAAATGTGGGGCCCTTCTGCCATTAGGACTCTGAGTGACTGCAGGGGCCATACACCCATGATGCTGACCCTCCAGGCAGACTAAGAATTAGCTGTAGGGGCATTAAAGCGGAGATAAACTTGACGCTTTTTGAATGAGAAAGATCACTGAAGCTGGGTTGGGGGTTGGGGAGAAGACAGAGATGAGGTCAGTGAGGAAGGAAGGAATGAGCAAATGACTTAGGGCTTTGAAGGCTGTGGTCAGAAGTTTGATGTTTATTCTAATTTTGATGGGAGCAGCATGAGCTGATTTACATTTTTTAAATATCAGCCTCATGTCGAGTATGAACTAGAATGTGTGGTGGCTGGAATTATTTTGGAAATAGTATAGATGGAGAGATGTACAAAATTCAGGACACATTCTATAAATTGAGTGACTGTGGCCTCTGTTGGACTGAGTATGTTGTGAAAGAAAGAGAGCAAGAAGATATAATTAGGGATTCCCCTCCCCCTGCCCCCCCGCCCCCCGCCCTTGTCCAATGAAGTGAGGGGGACTTATAGCAGGACAGGTTTGGTGGAGACAGAAAATCAATAGTTCACTTTTGGCCAAGGTGAGTCTCAGTTGCCTTCTAAGCCTCCAGGTGATTTTGCCAAGTTGGCTATTTAGGATTAAAGGCCTAACAGTCGATGAATAAATAAAAACAAATTGAAGTAAAGAGCAAACTTATGAATTATAGGTCATTTGACATTTTTATCTGCCTGAGAGGGGGCTGGCTCTTCTTGAGACAGTCAGTTTCAGTGCATAAGCTAACAAGATTACAAATAACATCTAGTTTTCCTCCTCTTAATGATGGGTCACTGTACATCCTTAGGAAGGTCTGTAGACTCATTCATTAAGAAACAGAATCTTGTGAATAGAAAATTGCATAGATACTTGAATTCATGATGGTGGTATAACATTGTAATAATTACTAGCCTCTCACATGCTAATCCGACAGAGATGACCTCAGATGAGGTCAGAAGTACCTTCAAGAGGCCCTTTACTTTTCTTGTTCTTCTGTTTTTTCCATTTTATTTCTCTGCTTTTGGTTCCCATTCGAGTGGTCAAAGTCAATGGGTCGAAGCTGAACCTAGGAGAGACCAATCAGAACACTAGTGTCCTGACTTCACTTTTAGCCTCTTGTGTTATGGTTACTCATGTTTAGTGAGTTTGCTTTGGTTGTTTGGAATTCTTGGGAGTGACTTATAGAGCAGTAATGTACCATGCTTTTACTAATATCCATCACCTCTCACCCCACAGCCTCTAGGAATTCTTATGTAAAAATACATTTTGCTACTGCAGGTGAAGATATGAAAAAATGAAGAGGGTAATGGGGAAGAGTACTGTGTTATACCCCAGATAGCTACAATTCTTGAACATCTATTGTATGCTAGCAGTTTCCACAATCTATTTTTGAAGCTTATGACACTATGCAGGATGTTCATTTCTTCATCTTGCAACTGAGGTCAAGATCAAGTAGCTAGTAAATCTCAATTTTGGAAATTGAATTCATATTGTTAAGTGACAAAATCAGTGTTCTTTCCACTATACAACACTGCCCGGCCAAAGAAAACTTTGTTGTTTGAAAGTTTTCTTTTCCCATCACAAATATCTGTTTGTTTTTGAGTTCTAATTGGAATCACTAGAATGTTACTTTTATGGACTAATTCAATATCTAATTTTGGGCCATCCCTTGTGGCGCAGCTGGTAAAGAATGCAATGAGGGAGACCTAGGTTCAATACCTGGGTTGGGGAGATCCCCTGAAGAAGGGAAAGGCTACCCACTCCAGTATTCTGGCCTAGAGAATTCCATGGATTGTTTAGTCCATGGGCTCGCAAAGAGTTGGACACGACTGAGCGACTGTAACTCAGGCACTCAATATTTAATTTTACAGATGAGAAAACCAAAGCACAGAGAGGTTAGCTCACCTTCCCAATATCATACTATAAACACAGTTATAGTATTATATACAAGTTATTTAGTGAGGTTTGCAATTTATCAGCTTAATCAGCAGTGACGTGTCTCAGAGATGTAAGAAACGAGCAAAAGTTAAACTTAACTTTTCTCTAAGCCCTGTGCAAAATACAAAGATTTTATTTTGCATCGTTTAGGTGAATCCTGATAGATAAATGCAATCATAAGAAGGACTAGATTATGCTATCTTCTACTTCATCTGATTCTACAAGTACAGTTGTAGAATCGTGAGACAAGTACAGTTTTATTACTTCTGAAAATTAGTGCAAAGGCAACTCATATTTTTTCTCAAAATGGAAGCAACATCCAATGTGCAAAAGGCATTTTCTTTCTGAATAACAACAACAACAACAACAAAAAACAAGAAAAGGAGAACATAGAACTCTACTGCAACACAAATTAAACTGACATAATTTACTTAGGACCATAGCAGGATCCAGAAGGATTTAAATATTCTTTAGCATCAGCATTTAGATATAATGTGAGCCACTGGGTGAATGAGGCTAGATAGGAGGGCTTTTCAGATATTACACAGCTGGGAATAAAATTAGAAACTGCTTCATTAAGGAAACAGGTTAAAAAATTACTTTTTCAGTTTTTTCTAGTCTCCAAAGATTTCTGAGACCTAGATAAGTTAACACTGTTTCAAGGATTTGTAATGCTTAGGTATAAATTCTACAGGATGGGGACTACTTGGTTATAAAATTAGGAGGAAGAGGCAGTATTCTGCAGCATTATGAAATTCATCCACAGCTAAAAAATGGCCTAATGCAGCTAAGCATAATACCGTTTAAGTGGCTTATGTAAAATATAGTGCTAATTTGTCCAGAGATTAATTGGGAAATTCCACTCCTCTCTGAGAAAAATGATATTGTGTAAGCCAGAATGCAAGTGGTAGATGGAACATCAAGTGATGACTCCTGTTCTCTATGCCAAGGGAGATGTGAAGACTAAGAGCAAGTAAAAATTGGAAGAGAAAAATATGCTCATACTGCACTCTTCTGTGAACAAAGGAGATACATATGCTTCCATAAGGAGATCTTGTATAAAGTAGTTGAGGCATTCATTAAAAGTCTTTAAATAAGCAGTTACCCAGCAAATATATCTCGAGTGTCTGTGTGCTCATGGCAGGTCCAATGGGAAACACACAAGTCTGTGTATTCTTCCTGCGTTCAGGGAGTGCCCAGTGTCCTCCCAAGTAAAATGCTACTCTGGTAAGCTGTAAAAGGCTTTTGCGATGGTCTAGCCAATACGTAAAGTGATATTTTCCCACTAAAGTCCAAATGTGATTTACAGAGCCCCTTTGTATTCAGCTTTGTAATCTCCACATGGTCGCTTTCTTAGAAAATGCTCTGATGAATATCTAGAGCACACTGTATGGCCTTGATGGCTTTGTGGTTGGGGCAGATACTTAATCTCTCTGTGCTTCACATGTAAAATGGGGATTATAACAATACTTGCTTGTATTGTCATGAGACTGAAAAAAGATATTGAAAAAAGAAGACTCAGTCTGGAGGTAATAAATCCTGTCAATATTAATTGGTTTCACCATTGTGATTATCATCGTCATATCATCACCAGAACTTTCCAAAGAGATTTGTTAATGACTAGAGTTGAATGGGAAAAAAATAGACTTTTTTCCTCCTTTTTTTTTCAGTAGTATTTCACCAGGAAAACTTGTGACTGTCTATTTTAGTATCTTAAAAGAGAGCGCTAGTACTGGACATTACAACTGCGTTCACTCCGAATTAAAAAAAAAAAAAAAACCTACATTTCACCTCAATAAATTATCACTGAGCATGAGAATATGTTAGGTATACTCAGTGTTAGGCTGTTAGGCATGGGCATATGAAGATAAAATACATCCCACTCTCAGATTTTAGAGTGCCCATGGGGAGTGCAGCAAGTAAGGGCATTCAGAGCCCTCTTTTCAGAGCGCGGTGACCAGCGCTCTGACAGAGCCATCACAGGGTGCTACATGAGCAGATTGGAAGTGGGCCTGTCCCAGTCTGGAGGGGAAGGGAAGCATCTGTGAAGTCTTCTTAGGAGAATTATGCATGAGTTGAGTCCTCAAAGATGAGTTATACTTAGAAAAAGAAGGAGTTGTAAGAACAAAGCAGGGAGGCTTGCGTGGGTATTGTGTTTGGAGGGAACTATAAGTAGTTTTGAGTATCTGGACTAAAGTATGGTGTGTGGCAGACTTGGAAGGAAAAGATGCTATAAATGTAAGCAGGTTCCAGGTCATCAGAGATCTTTGATCAGACTAGGAAGGGCCAGCCTGGCTTTGATGATTGATGAGAATCACCACTTAGATCATGTTCAAATTAGCTTTTCCTTCAATTTACCACCAATATCAGCAAATGATTCGTGCAGAGTGCTCTTGATGAGGAAACAAGTGAGGAACTAACCTCTGGTCCAAGACCTATGCAAAACTGATAGGTCTGTGGGCTGTGGAGTAGAACATGTTGCTGCTGCTAAGTCACTTCAGTCGTGTCCGACTCTGTGCGATCCCACTCGCAGAAAAACGATGGAGGCTGCTAGCTCTTATCACGTTGGGCTGGAGGGGAGAGGAGGTCCCCACTCAAATGTTTATTTAGTCCTGCATTGGAGAAGGAAATGGCAACCCACTCCAGTGTTCTTGCCTGGAGAATCCCAGGGACAGGGGAGCCTGGTGGGCTGCCGTCTATGGGGTCGCATGGAGTCGGACACGACTGAGGCAACTTAGCAGCAGCAGCAGCAGCAAAGCAATCCTAACTGAAACCTGATTACATTCTTTAGGTTTCCATTTATTACTGAGTTGTCAGAGTTAAAGATTGGCCAGGGCCTAACACAGCCTTCTATGCCAAGTTAAGAAATTTGGACTCGATCTAAAAAATAATTTGGAGTAATCAGCAGTTTTAGGTATAAAAACAATACGATTCCTTACATTTTAGAAATTGCCCCAGTGTCAGCATGTTTTCCAGACACCATTTTAATGTACAGAAGGAAGATGCTGAAGGCTACAAGCACAGTGGAAAGACTTCTCTGAGTCTTGAAAGAGAAAATGAGAACTTGAACTAAGTTAACTGCAATGGTTGTGGATTGTAGCTGATCCTGAGAAAGATATTTCTGAGATATTATCAGGACTCATGACTGATGGACTGTATGAGAGCAAATGATGAACCCAAGTTCTGGGTTATTTCTAAGCTTTGGAATATACTGGAAATTCCAATCCCTATAAGGTTAATCATTTAGGATCAGCACTACTTTTTGGAGGTACTTCGGAACTAGATCCCACAGCCCTCTTTGGAACTAGATCCCACAGCCCTCTTTGGACTGTACCATCTTTCTCTTAAGGATGCTCCAGCAGCAGGTCATAGGGGTTATATCGGTTTTACATCTCACTGTCATGGACTGTGAGAAAGCAGTACTATAATACCTGATTACATTCTATATTTTATATCACTCTTTCTCTGTACCAGTCTCCTTTCTTCATTCTCTGCCTTTTATCAACCTCCTTGATCATGAAGCAGAACACATCTTCTTGTGTATATACGTAAATATGTATGTTTGTAAGAATATGACATAAACTCATAACAAAGACTTGAGCACACTTGAAAATCATCAGAGTACAAATAAATATGGAAAAATTATATTCCAACATCTATGCCGAAAGAACCTCAGTCACGCACATAATTTTTGATCAACTAGGTTTCTTCCTTACACAGTTATATGCTTCTATATAATTCATGTTCAGCATGAAATTTCATAACAGAACTTTTGAAATTATTAAACTCTTTTCTTTTCTTATTTTGACATCAATTTTTCTTCTGGCGAGATTTAGAAAGGAATGGGAGCTCAGGCTCAGGTTAAGAAAAAGCAGACCAGCTTTGTCTGTAAATATTCTGATTTTATACGTCTCTAATAAGACTTAGAAAATTCTGTTAAGAAAACTTCTCTGATCTTTACAGTGTGCATCCAGATTTGGAAAGACCTGTTTCCGGGAAAAATTTCAAATTCTTGTTGTGGCATATGTGGTCCTCTGTCCTCTGAGCTTTCCCCGCTTGCCCATTCCCATTTCCCCACTCAGTCTGCTCTTCACTTCTCCCAGATAGCCTGCAGTTCTCCAAACACATCAGACTGAATTGTGCCTACCCGTCGTGCCTGCTGCTGCTGCTAAGTCGCTTCAGTCGTGTCCAACTCTGTGCGACCCCATAGACGGCAGCCCACCAGGCTCCTCTGTCCCTGGGATTCTCCAGGCAAGAACACTGGAATGGGTTGCCATGTCCTTCTCCAATGCATGAAAGTAAAAAGTGAAAGTGAAGTCGCTCAGTCGTGCCTGCTAGCGTAATTCAAGAATCCAGGTTAATAATTGTTATTAACCTTTTTGCTTTTTCTTCCCTTCTTTAAGGACTTGAATAACAGCGTGTGAGCACTTTGTATCAGGATCAGAAATATGCCCTTTGAAAGTTGCCTGCAGGTTGTACTTGTTACACTAAGACTACTGGCAAAATTTAGTGCTCAGGAAAAAGGTTTGAGGAAAAACATCTTAGTAGTAAATAAATAAAATATATTTATACAGTGGAAAAATTCAGCTCTTACCCCTAAGGGAAAATGTTGAGCAAAAAGGGGAGCTAAAAGCCTCAGTGTGGTACAGCTATAAGGACTCCTGGTTTTGGTGGGAAAGAGATGTTCTGACAAGTCAAGGGTGGCTTCAGACTGACGGAAAGAATACAGAGTCCTGAATTTCAAAGAGCTCCTAGAGGGCCTCGAAGCAGCGGACTAGATTCTGGTCCTGGAGCAGAGCCCTATCTATAGCTTGTTTTAAGGCTCCCCTGATGGCTCAGAGGGTAAAGAATCCACCTGCAATGGAAGGAGATACAGGAGACTTGGGTTTGATCCTGGGTTTGGAAGATCCCTGGGAGGAGGAAATGGCAATCCACTTCACTATTTTTGCCTGAAAAAATCCCCAAGGACAGAGGAGGAACCTGGTGAGCTACCATCCACAGGGTGGCAAATTGTTGAAGATGACAGCATACACAAGAGACCCTTGTTTCTGTGTCATAAGCAGCAGCACTAGAAAATGTTCAAATGAAACATGAAACAAAGGGTCTCTAATTTCTTCTGAAATAAACTCTTGTGGGCTCAAACCCAGAAGCCAACACCCAAACGAGCTATGTGTCCTTGTGCATGCTGTCATGCTCTGAAAAAGATGTAATAAAGTTTTCAATGGAGTCAAATTTCCTAGTACGTTACCTGTATCCCTATAGATTTTTATTGTGTGGAAATGTATCTTCTTCCCCATTTCATTTTGTTCCACTTAATGATGTTTTATTGCTTTAATTATATGAAAAAACCTCCTCCACCCAATTAAGGCAAACATGAGAGTATGCAGAAGAAATCCAAATTCCTCTTCGATCCTAAGTAATTCATTTTTCTATTTTTAGGGGAGGAAACATTTCAGCAACACTGCTGAAAAGAATTGACAATGGGATAGAATTTCTTCTAATCTTAAAAAAGGTAAGTACTTTTCCCACTGAGAATACAGATTCTTATAAATATGAGATCTAACTTATGGAGCCACATTAGATAAAGCCATGGACATAAGTATGGACACCAAGCTCGCATTAATATTCCTTTAAGACATATTCTTTTGTATTTTCATAAAATGACCTAACTGAAGAATAAGGGGTTTTTGCTTTTGGGGTCATATGTTTCATATTAAATTTTAGTAGCATCCTGTTACGTTTACCCATGAGTTTCAGTAGCTGCCCTTAAGTTCATTTTGACAGAGCAGTACAACTATAGCTTCCACCTAGTGGAGGAAAGCTATTTGGTGAAGAAAACTTTTGGTGAAGAAAAACTATTAGGAGGCACAGGGTTATCAATGGATTTCAACTGGTAAAATCAATGAAAGGTTATTTTTGGCTAGCTCAGAACTACAGAAATGGCGTGTAGAGTCCTAACGGGTAGGATAAGGGTGAGGAAGTTTTCCAGTTTCCTTACAGATCAGAATATGGAGAAGCATTTCTTTTGCCAGTACAATACTCCAGTTAGCTTTTCATAACTGAAACCATTCACCCTTATTATGGCTTCCTGGTGGCTCAGCTTGTAAAAAAAAACCACCTGCAATGCGGGAGACCTGGGTTCCATCCTTGGGTTGGGAAGGAGGCTATGGAGGATTCCCTGGTGGCTCAAATGGTAAAGAATCTGCTTGCAATGCAGGAGACCCAGGTTCAATCCCTGGGTCGGGAAGATCGCCGGGAGAGGGGAATGGCAACCCACTCCAGTATTCTTGCCTGGAGAATTCCATGCACAGAGGAACCTGGAGGAATACAGTCCATGGGACCGCAAAGAGCTGGACATGACTGAGCAACTAACACATACCACAAGGAGGCTGTATGATCTTATAGAAAACCCTGACACTCAACACAATTGGTCTTAGTCACAGATTTGTAACTGAGATCCATGCCTTACACCTTGCCCCTGTAAAATGAAGACAATGAAGTTCCCTTCATTACGGGGTGGGAAGGACTCCAAATCAGTACTGAGGATGCCATCACTGCTTTCTCTAACTGGCAGTCAGTATGAAATGCAAGTGTGTTTGAGTATTTCTTCTGTTTTCTCTAGTGCTGGTCTTCCAGCTTTCCCCATGGACACATCACCTCCAGACTGCCCTGTGCTAGGCTGTGCTTAGTCTCTCAGTCACGTCTCTTTTCAACCCCATGGACTATAGCCCACCAGGCTCCTCTGTCCATGCAGATTCTCCAGGCAAGAATACTGGAGTGGGTTGCCATGCCCTCCTCCAGAGGATCTTCCCAACCCATGGATCAAACCCAGTTCTCCCACACGGCAGCCAGATTCTTTACTGTCTGAGCCACCAGGAAAGTCCATGAATACTGGATAGGCTACCCCTTCTCCAGGGGATCTTCCTGACCCAGGAATGGAACCGGGGCCTCCTGCCTTACAGGCATATTCTTTAGCAGCTGAGCTACCAAGGAAGCCCCCAGACTGCCCCACTACTCCCATTTTCCATGAGTGTCTAACTCAGGTGGTTCTGACCTGAATAATTTTACTTTTGGGGAAAAAGTTTGATTTTCCTTTAAAGATTTTTGAATTGCTAATGTACAGTCCCATGTTTGTCCTTGCATCTCAGAGCTTGCCATATATTATTGCTTTCTTAGAAGCTAAACATTCTCAGGCACTGAACTATTTCATTTCATTTTTATTTAACCTTCTTAAATATGTATGCTCAGATTGGTATTAAAATAGATTTGTGATAGATTATATTTTCAAAGACCCAATCACTGGAGAGATACAGAAGGCAACTAAATTAAAAAGTGACAAATTTAAGGCTGATATAAATCAAGTGGGTGACTGAAGATAGACTTCAATTCTCAGATCAGTAAATAAGGGATCAGTAAAAAACAAGAAAAAATCTGTCTTTTTGTTTACTTATTTATTTCAGTTTTTCTTTGAACAGACTTGAAATATTAAATACCCATAAGCCCTAATTAGTGGAAAGAACATTGATTTTTGTAGTCTGACTGATCTGAGTTTGCATATCAGAGTTTGCTGTTTATTAGCAATGAGACTCAGACAATCTACACATACTAAATCTCATTCCTGTGACTGGTGAAAGAAGGATAATAGAAAGCAGTGAAATTTAATGTTGACATCTGCCCCAAACTTATTTTGTCTTTCCTCTCTCCTAACATTCTCCCCCTCGTTCACTGATTCCAGCCACATGGGCTTTCTTGTTTCACAAAAAACATCAGGTGTGTTCTCTGTTAGGGACTTTGTGTTGGCTGCCTCATTCACCTTAGATTCTCATTATTAGATAGCCACGTGGCTTTCGCCTTCACTGCCTTTGTGTCTTTGTTCTGTTTGGAGTCAGCCTTGATTCAAACCTATTTATACTTGTAAACCCTGAAACTCTGTTTATACTCCTAAGCCTTTCCCCTTAATACTTCCCACTCTTTTTCTTTTTCCATTTTTATGGAGGTATAATTGATATACAGCACTGAATAATTTTAAGATATACAGCACAGTGATTTGACTTATGCACATCATGAAATGATTTCCACAATAAGTTTAGTGAATGTTCATGTTCACCATATCATGTGGATAGAAAATTAAAGAAAAAGAAAAAATTTTTTCCTTGTGATGAGGAGTATTAGGATTTACTCTTAACAACTGTCATATGTAATGCACAGCAGTGTTAATTATATTTGTTATATTTTACACTGTATTCCCAGTACTTATTTATCTTATAACTAAGTTTACACCTTTGACTACCTTACTCCAATTCCTTCTCTCCCTACCCCTGCCTCTGGAAACCACAAATCTGACATCTATTTCTATAAGTCTCTTTGTTTGTTTTGTAGTATAAATAATCAATAAAACTATGTTAGTTCTTGGTACACAAGATACTGATTAGAATTTCTATACATTTCAAAGTGATCACCACAATAAGTACAGTTACCCTCTGTGACTTTCAATTCAGTTCAGTTGCTCAGTTGTGTCTGACTGTTTGCAACCCCATGGAATGCAGCACTCTAGGCTTCCCTGTCCATCACCAACTCCTGGAGCTTTCTCAAATTCATGTCCATTGATTCGGGGATGCCATCCAACCATCTCATCTTCTGTGGTCCTCTCCTCCTCCTGCCCTCAATCTTTCCTAGCATCAGGGTCTTTTCCAGTGAGTCAGTTATTTGCATCAGGTAGCCAAAGTACTGGAGTTTCAGCTTCAACATCAGTCCTTCTAATGAACACCCAGGACTGGTCTCCTTTAGGATGGACTGGTTGGATCTCCTTGCAGTCCAAGGGACTCTCAAGAGTCTTCTCCAACACCACAGTTCAAAAGCATTAATTCTTCGGCGCTCAGCTTTCTTTTGGTCTACCTCTCACATCCATACATGACCACTGGAAAAACCATAGCTTTGACTAGATGGACATTTGCTGGCAAAGTAATGTCTCTGCTTTTTAATATACTGTCTAGGTTGGTTATAGCTTTTCTTCCAATGAACAAGCATCTTTTAATTTCATGGCTGCAGTCACCATCTGCAGTGATTTTGGAGCCCCCAAAATAAGATCTCTCGCTGTTTCCATTGTTTCTCCATCTATTGGCCATGATCTGTCACCATAGATAATACATAATTATTAATATTGACTATATTCTTCGCATTCTATACTTAATATTTGTGACTCATTTATCTTTTTACCTGTAAGTTTGTATCTTTTGATATCCCTCACATATTTCCTCTTCCCTGGCAATAACCTGTTTGTTCTCTTTTCTATGACTCGGTTTCTGTGTAGATATATTTATTCTTTTTTGTTTGTTTGTTTTTCAGATTCCTCAAATAACTGAAAACATACAGTTTTTGTCCTTCTCTGTATGACTTACTTCAGTTAGCATAATACCCTCTAGATCTATCTATGAAGACACAAATGGCAAGATTTCATTCTTTTTGTGGATGAATGATAGTCCATTGTATACATGTATCTTCTTCATACATTCATACATTGATAAGCACCGAGGTTTCTTCTGTACATTGGCTATTCTAAATAATGTAGCAATGAATGCAAGAGTTCATGTACCTTTTTGAATTAGTGATTTTGCTCTCTCTGGATAAATACTCAGGAGTAGAATTGCTGGATGATACAGTAGTTCTATTTCTAATTTTTTGAGGCATCTCCATACTGTTTTACATAGTGACAGTGCCAATTTACGTTCCCAGCAACAGTGCATGAGGGTTCCCTTTTCTCCACATCCTTGTCAACACTTGCTGTTTGTTACCTTTTGAGAACAGCTATTCTGACAGGTGTAAGGTGATATCTCATTGTGCTTTTGATTTGCATTTCCCTGACTGCAAATAATGTTTAGCATCTTTTCATGTGCCTGTTGGCCTTATGTATTTCTGCTTTGGAAACCTGTCTACTCACTTCCTCTGACAATTTTCATTTGGATTGCTTATTTATTTATTTTTTTTTGATGTTGAATTGTATGAGTTCTTTGTATATTTTGTATATTAGCCTCTTATCAGGTATATCATTTGAAAATATGTTCTCTCACTCAGTAGGCTTCCTTTTCAAATTGTTGTTAGTTCTCTTAACTGTGGAAAGGCTTTTTAGTTTGATGTAGTCCCATTTATTTATTTTTGCATTTGATCCTCTTGCCTGAGGAAGGGAAATATCCAAAAGAAAAATATTTCTAAGACCAGTGTCAAAGAGAATAATACTGTGTTTTCGTCTAGAAGTTTTAAATTTGGGGGTATTACATTTAAGTCTTCAATATATAGAGAGTTTATTTTTGTATGTGTTATGATGAAGTCTAATTTGATTCTTTTGCATGTAGGTGGCCAGTATTCCCAACACCATTTATTGAAGAGGCTGACTTTTCCCCATTATACCTTCTTGTCTCCTTTGTTGTAGATTAAAGGCCCATGAAAGTTTATTTCTAAGCTCTCTGTTCAGTTCCACTGATCTATGTATTTGTTTTAGTGCCAGTGTCTTACTGTTTTGATAATTGTAGTGTTGTAGTATAGTTTAAATTAGGTAGCATGATATCTCCAGCTTTGGTCTACTTTCTTGAGATTTCTTGATCTACTTCCTACTTTTTTGCTTAAAATTATTTGTTCTATTTTGGGGAAAATGCCATTGGTATTTTGATAGGGATTGCATTGACTCTATAGTCTGCCTGTAGTCTCTGTATACTGACCAGAAAAGTGTATAGAGAGGGTGTCTGTGGCCATAGGAGGTTGGCAGGTAGGAAATTAAAAGACTGGAATGTTGCTTATCTTTTTATTATTTTCTATTGCAAATACTTTCTCTGCTTTTTTCACTAAAACTTAAAGAGGGGTATAGGGATAGAAATGGAGAAGATGACTGGGTTGAACATTGGGAATCATTGAAAAATATGGTCTGTAGATGATAATCAGATTTTAAAAAGAAGTTGTATTTGATACAGGTGTTGTATGAATCAGGGAAACACGTTTGGAAGAAGGAAAAGAATACAGTATAATAATGTTTTAAGAAGACTAATTAGGCAGCCAGTGGTGTTTGTTTTAGCGCTCATGACCAGTAAAATTAAACAGAATAGATGATGTTACCTCAATCTAATTTGTCTTAACTACCTTTCTGGTAACTCTTTTAGATCAAATTCAAGGAGAAAAAATTAAATAAAATAAAAAGTCAATCTTTTACTTTCAACATAAATTTTTTCTCATAAAATATCATGAATTCATTTTATATCACACTGTAGTTTAATTTTTTGGCAATACTTTCAGGCAGGCAACTCAGGTTGTATACCTAGAAAAGAGGTAAGGTGTATTTCAGATGATTATGGAGTTTATGTAGTGCACAAAGTAACTTCTTCAAATAATAATTGTATATATGTGTGTGGGAAAGGTGAGAAACAGAGAGAGATCTGAGTTATAGAGCGAGAGAAGGAAAACATGCATCACGTTTCTTCTGAAAATTCAGACAGTTAATGACTTAACAAGGAATAGAGTTTCAGACTTGAGAAAACCAATGTAACTCACCCAATATATCCTTTTATACGCATTTAGTAAATGTCTATATAAATGAATTTTAGAATCTTTGTTCATATTTTACAACACATTCAATGCAAAGTAGAGAGAAGAATTTGTTAAGTGAGTTCAGTTCAGTTCAGTTCAGTCGCTCAGTCTTGTCCGACTCTGTGACCCATGAATTGCAGCATGCCAGGCCTCCCTGTCCATCACCAACTCCCGGAGTTCACTCAGACTCACGTCCATCGAGTCAGTGATGCCATCCAGCCATCTCATCCTCTATCGTCCCCTTCTCCTCTTGCCCCCAATCTCTCCCAGCATCAAAGTATTTTTTTCCAATGAGTCAACTCTTCACATGAGGTGGCCAAAGTACTGGAGTTTCATCTTTAGCATCATTCCTTCCAAAGAAATCCCAGGGCTGATCTCCTTCAGAATGGACTGGTTGGATCTCCTTGCAGTCCAAGGGACTCTCAAGAGTCTTCTCCAACACCACAGTTCAAA
>SJYQ01002225.1:201091-244656 GCA_006410935.1 Redunca redunca
GTAAAATTTGAATATATGAGTAAACTAAATTATAATAATAGTATTATCCAAAAATATTATTTAAACTGTTTATCATACCACAAATCAGTAAGACTATTTCAAATACACTATCTGGATAAAAAAAATTTGTACAATAAAAATTGGCTAGGTATTCCCAGGTGATTCAGTGGTAAAGAATCTGTGAGCTGATGCAGGAGAACAGAAGAAATATGAGTTCGATCCCTGGGTCGGGAAGATCTCCTGGAGTAGGAAATGGCAACCCACTCCAGTATTCTTGCCTGGACAATCCTATGAACAGGGCAGCCTACCGGGCTACACTCCATGGGGTTGCAAAGAGTAGGATGCAACTGAGCATGCATCAGTTAGTAAGCTGAAAAAGATATAAAATATCATATATTAGTGTACATGTTTACTAGTCACCTTCACAAAGGTAAAAGCAACAGCAATAATAGCTGTTTCATGATTCAGTCAGGTGTTGCCATAATAATGCTGCTTATCTAACTATCTCCAGACCCGGTGGATTAAAGGAATATTTATTTCGTTGCTTATATGTCTGCAGGTAGTCTGTAGATTAGTTAGGTTAGGCTGGACCCGCAGTTCTGTGATTCAGGCCCCAGGTTCCAGGCTTCCTGCAACACCTGTGTTTGTTCTAAGGTATAGTGTGTTGAGTGTCAGCTACACGGGACATGATTCTCTGATGCATGATCTCTGGAGTGTGAGAATGCATGTCCCAACATGAAAGGACATTTCCAGCCAAAGCTCCCGCCGTAGGGTTTCCCAGGTGGCGCTAGTGGTAAGGAACACACCTGCTAATGCAGGAGAAAAAAGATGCAGGTTTGATCTCCGGGTTAGGAAGACCCGCTGGAGAAGGAAATGGCTACCCACTGCAGTATTCTTGCCTGGAGAATCCCATGGACAGAGGAGCCTGGGGGGCTACAGTCTGCGGGGCTGCACAGAGGCGGACACGACTGAAGCAACTTAGCACACTCGCACGCTTGCCTCGTGTACTCTGACATCCCAACATTCAAAGCCAGGGATGAGGCCATTCCCAATCAAGGTGCAAAGAAATACACTTCGCTCACCACAAGGCCATGGCAAATGTGTGGAAACAATCACGAGTCAGTGAATAACTGGAAAGAGTAATTTAGTCTACTTTATGCGGATGTGTAAACTGGAGTACAGCTATTTCTGGAATGCTGCTACTCTAGTGTGCTTGTATGTAATGGACAGTGTTCAGTTTATTCCCTAGTACTTTTTGGCATATGGCAAAAGTTGTAATTGTAGATAACAATTGAAACTAATATTGGTGGTTGAAAGCTCTAATAAATTCAAAAGTTAAAAGGAAATATGTGTGTACAGAAGATAATGGGTTTGACTTTTGTCCATGAAGGGAAGAGAGGGTAAGTAAATAAAATGGTGAGACAAAAGACAAATTGAGGTTCTACAGTGAAATTGAGAATATATCCGAGGTAAAGTCAACCTTATTTATCTTCAGTATCTGCAAGAGTGATTTCAAAAGCGAACAATGAGCTTTAGTTTTGACAAAGTTGGCCAGTGTTGTGAGTTTATTTTAAAGAAAGTTTTGGTTTCCACACACAACTGTTGTCATTGTTCACTCCCTTTATCATTATTCCTCCTGTCGCCTGCCTCTGGGTGACTTATCATCCCTATTGATTCCTTTAATCCTGACTACACCTCCACATATGGTCCCCTCATTTAATTTACAATTTAAATCCTTGGAGGGTAACATCTGTTTCCTGCTGGGACCTTGACAGTTATGTATGTTATATATCTCTTTGTTTTGTTTTAGTTTTGCCACATTTTAATGTTTAGGTTTTGTTTTGTATCCTTCTATGATAGTTGTTTAGAGTAAGGGGAAAAGCTCAAGTGTAATCTTATGATGTCATCTTCTAAATAAAAAAAACGACGCCCTCAGTGATTATTTTGGAAAACATATCTATTTAATCAAATATATTCTATGGCTTTTTTCAATCCACCATTCAGAAGACTGCAGTTGAAATAAAAATAAACATATTAAAAATGATTTACTTTATTTTTTTTAGAAGAAACAAACCAACAAAACTCCTTAATTTCCTTGCAACTTAGGATCCTGTAGAGAATGTTCTTCCTTACTTTATCTGTTTCTTTGACACCCACTGATTCCCTCTACTCTGGTACAACCTGGTATCTGATAAGAGGACCCGTGGAAATACTCTGAGCTTGGATGAAAAGAGAGATCGCTCTTGGGTTTGCAACTTTAGACATTTTATGATGAGTTTCAGACTTAAAGCTAGACTGATCTTAGGCATCAGTGTCTGTGGTGAAGGAAATATTTCTGCATTTGACAGAAGACACTTTGATAGCCCTTCATCTCTTTGCTTTGAAGCAAGAAAAATGAAATCCTTAAAGTAAAGGGACTATTTCTCAGGATCATTCCTATCTGTCAATCAGTATGAAGGACCGATGAACAACCAGCAATTTTGACAAACTAATAAAGTGGGGCATACAAAACATAATGACTTTAAACCTGGGTGCAAATCCAACCTGAATAAGCAGGATATAGAGAGGATGTGAGGTTATAGAGAGGCTATAGAGAGAATGCTCAAACTACCACCCAATGGCACCCCACTCCAGTACTCTTGCCTGGAAAATCCATGGACGGAGGAGCCTGGTAGGCTGCAGTCCATGGGATTGCTAAGAGTCGGACACGACTTCACTTTCACTTTCACCACACAATTGCACTCATCTCACACGCTAGTAAAGTAATGCTCAAAATTATCCAAGCCAGGCTTCAGCAGTATGTGAACCGTATGTTCAAACTGGTTTTAGAAAAGGCAGAGGAACCAGAGATCAAATTGCCAACATCCACTGGATCTAGAAAAAGCAAGAGAGTTCCAGAAAAAACATCTATTTCTGCTTTATTGACTATGCCAAAGGCTTTTAATGTGTGGATCACAATAAACTGTGGAAAATTCTGAAAGAATTCAGAATATCAGACTATCTGACATGCCTCTTGAGAAACCTATATGCAGGTTAGGAAGCAACCGTTAGAACTGGACATGGAACAACAGACTGGTTCCAAATAGGAAAAGGAGTACATCAAGGCTGTATATTGTCCCCCTGATTATTTAACTTCTATGCAGAGTACATCCTGAGAAACCCGGGGCTGGAAGAAACACAAGCTGGAATCAAGATTGCCAAGAGAAATATCAATCACCTCAGATATGCAGATGACACCACCCTTATGGCAGAAAGTGAAGAGGAACTAAAAAGCCTCTTGATGAAAGTGAAAGAAGAGAGTGAAAAAGTTGGCTTAAAGCTCAACATTCAGAAAACGAAGATCATGGCATCAAGTCCCATCACTTCATGGGAAATAGATGGGGAAACAGTGAAAACAGTGTCAGACTTTATTATGGGGGGCTCCAAAATCACTGCAGGTGGTGATTACAGCCATGAAATTAAAAGACGCTTACTCCTTGGAAGGAAAGTTATGACCAACCTAGATAGCATATTCAAAAGCAGAGACATTACTTTGCCGACTAAGCTCCATCTAGTCAAAGCAACGGTTTTTCCTGTGGTCATGTATGGATGTGAGAGTTGGACTGTGAAGAAAGCTGAGTGCCGAAGAATTGATGCTTTTGAACTATGGTGTTGGAGAAGACTCTTGAGAGTCCCTTGGACTGCAAGGAGATCCACCCAGTCCATTCTAAAGGAGATCAGCCCTGGGTGTTCTTTGGAAGGAATGATGTTGAAGCTGAAACTCCAGTCCTTTGGCCACCTCATGCGAAGAGTTGCCTCACTGGAAAAGACTCTGATGCTGGGAGGAATTGGGGGCAGGAGGAGAAGGGGATGACAGAGGATGAGATGGCTGGATGGCATCACCAACTCGATGGACATGAATTTGAGTGAACTCCGGGAGCTGGTGATGGACAGGGAGGCCTGGCGTGCTGCGATTCATGGGGTCGCAAAGAGTCGGACACGACTGAGCGCCTGAACTGAACTGAACTGAGAGAGGATGTGACTGCAGGTTGACTTGTGACCTGCACCCAGGTAATGAGGGGCTCCCATCCCCTCCCTGGAATGGATGTTCTGCCCATGATTCCCATGATGGGAGTGGGTTTTAAAGACTCAGCCTTGAGAGAGCTATGAGTGCTGAGTTCATCTGGAGGAATATATGGCTGAATCCAGTTAAGGCTGCTGTATAAACTTTTAAGATTCTGGCAGATGGATGGGGAGGTCTACTCATCTTGTGGCAGAGACAAGCCTGGTAAGTAAGTTTCCTTTGTTTATTAGAACCACTGCCTCCCAACCTGGAGTGGCTGCCTCTTTCTTCCCTCACTCCTTGTCCTCTGTGTTTGAGGGCCAGTTTGTGAACAGCATTATTTCACCTTTCCCCATCTCTTTTTTTGCAGAGTAATGCCTACCTTCCCCTGCTATGTCATGTAGGAAGGGATCAAAGAACATTTTGGCTAACCCTATTAACTACAGAACACTTTTATGAAGCTAGGCTGAATAGAGCTTAATAATCTGCTGTCTCCTAACTACCTTCAGCCCGCCCTCGTTCCTTGCTACCTGGTAACCTTGAACAAGGGCTTAAACATGCGTGGTCTCAGTTTTTTCATCATCAAAAGGAGTTTACATGTGCCACGTACCCAGCTCATTGCCTGGCTCATAGGAGGTACTCAGTAAGTATTATTATTATTTTCTTATTAGAGAAATCACATTTTTGATTGATTTTATCAAAACAAAGTAAAGAGTCCTTAAAAGATAATATTGAGAACTCCTGAATAAAATAATCTAAAGAAGAAATATTTAGGGAATAAGAAGATATCACATTTTGGTTTTAATGTAATTATTTTTTCTCCTTTAAGATTTCATTGTGCTGGTTTAAAACTGAGCTCACCTTGATTAAATGCTTACAAAGTGATTTACCTGTCCCCCAAATGCCTAGGAATAAGCCTGCACAGGACAGTCAACAAGAGGGGAAGACCGTTTTACTTTAGTAAAATGCTTTCATTCCTAAGTTTACTATTCTAGTCCTCTGGTAACAGAATTATAATATTTATCCACCTCATAGAGATGTGGACAAAGTTATTAACTCATTTCTTCTTAGAATTACATATTAAAATGTAAGTTCTTAAAATTATTTATTATAAGAAAACCAGTCTCTCCTGCAGCAAACAAAGAACAGGATGGATTTTCCTGCATATCTTGACAGTGATTTTGGGGTTTTCATGAATTTTGAAAGCTTATGAATAGAACGAAGGGTGCAATCCCAGCAGTAAATAGGACGTTTATGATGAAGGCTGACATCTGGATGGATGGCAGTAAGTTTCGAGAACATCCCTGCAGAGGTGAGGGAGAACACTGTGTGGGAGGAGCCAGTTCAGCTGTCTCAGCATGCCATGGATAGACCATCTTGAGTATCACCAAAGTCCTGGATTCTACCATATATATTTCATATATTCAGTTCAGTTCAGTTCAGTTCATTCCCTCAGTCGTGTCCGACTCTTTGCGACCCCATGAATCGCAGCACGCCAGGCCTCCATGTCCATCACCAACTCCCAGAGTTCACTCAAACTCACATCCATCGAGTCAGTGATGCCATCCAGCCGTCTCATCCTCTGTCAATCCCTTCTCCTCCCGACCCCAATCCTTCCCAGCATCAGAGTCCCTTCCAATGAGTCAACTCTTCGCATGAGGTGGCCAATGGACTGGAGTTTCAGCTTCAACATCATTCCTCCCAAAGAACACCCAGGGCTGATCTTTAGAATGGACTGGTTGGATCTCCTTGCAGTCCAAGGGACTCTCAAGAGTCTTCTCCAACACCACAGTTCAAAAGCATCAATTCTTCGGCACTCAGCTTTCTTCACAGTCCAACTCTCACATCCATACATGACCACTGGAAAAACCTCTATGCATAGTACATCATGAGAAACACTGGGCTGGAAGAAGCACAAGCTGGAATCAAGATTGCCAGGAGAAATATCAATCACCTCAGATATGCAGATGACACCACCCTTATGGCAGAAAGTGAAGAGGAATTAAAAAGCCTCTTGATGAAAGTGAAAGAGGAGAGTGAAAACGTTGGCTTAAAGCTCAACATTCAGAAAACGAAGATCATGGCATTTGGTCCCATCACTTCATGGGAAATAGACAGGGAAACAGTGTTAGACTTTATTTTTTGGGGCTCCGAAATCACTGCAGATGGTCACTGCAGCCATGAAATTAAAGATTTCATATATTAAAAATGATAAAAAGCCACTTGGGGACTTTAATTTTCAGGTCTGATAAATTAAATCTCCCCCCTTCAAGTAGAACAGTTTTAGTACTATTCTGTGGTGCTCAGTTGCTTCAGTGGTGTGTAACTCTTTGCAACCCTATGGACTATAGCCAGCCAGACTTCTCTGTACCTGGGATTTCCCAGGCAAGAATAGTGGAGTGGGTTGCCATGCCCTCCTCCAGGAGATCTTCCTGACCCCAGGATTGAAACCGCATCTCCTGTGTCTCCTGCATTGCAAGGGGATTCTTTACCCACTGAACCACGTGAGAAGCTGCTGGTAATACTATGAATAATAATAAAACTAACATCAGCAAAAATAACTATTAAAAGTAATAACAGCTTAATCCATTGCCCTTCTTGCCAAGAAATTTGTTGTAACCAGTGTACTTGTTCCCTGATCTTGTGTAATTGAATTTCTACTTCTTCAGAGGCATTATCCACGTGCAAAAGGTGATATTTGCTATTGCATAAATGGCTCCTTTTTCAGCAAGTAATCAAGGGCTATGCAATTGTCCAAAACTCTTTTAGCCAGTGGGGCTTCCCAGGTGGCTCAGTGGGTAAAGAATCTGCTTGAGATGAGATGATGCAGGTTCAATTTTCTGCTCAGGAAGATCCCCTGGAGGATGGCACGGCAACCTATTCTGGTATTCTTGCCTGGGGAATCCCATGGACAGAGGAGCCTAGTGGGCTACAGTCCATGGAGTTGCAAAGAATCATACGTAACGGAAGTGACTGAGTTAATACACACACGCATGTATTTTAGCCAGTGAGTCAAGAGATTGTTGTTGAACTGCTGTGCTTTGGCTGTGGCATCAGCTAGCTTTCTTAACTTTAGGGAAAGATTTCCGATTACGTGTTCTTGGCACTTACTCTGACTCAAAGGAGAAAGGCTCTGTCAATGGAGTCAAACCCAGAGTCAAGCATGTCTCTGGGTTGTTTTTGTCTGATTTTGTGGCTCAGGGTTGGAAAGGTAACAGCCATGGAGGCCAGTAAAATTTTAAGGGTCTGTAGATCACACAGGGCTTCCCAGGTGGCGCCAGTGGTAAAGAATCCGCCTGCCAATACAGGAGACAAAAGAGGCTTGGGCTTGATCCCTGAGTCGGGAAGATCCCCTGAAGAAGGTCATGGTAACCCACTCCAGTGTTCTTGTCTGGAGAATCCCATGGACAGAGGAACTTGGCAGGCTACAGTCCATGGGGTCGCAGAGTCATCCATGACTGAAGCGACTTAACGTGTACGCATACGCGCAGATCACACAAGCAGTTTTATCCTGGTTAACTTCCCTTGTGTCCCTTTCTTTATGTGAAGCTGGAGATAGAGTTCCTCAAGGCTGAATATTAACCAGACAGATAAATGAACCAGAGAGTCTCTAACATCATGAACAAATCAGTTTTTAACATTGCATCCAACAGTCTGAAAGATTTTTCCCTACCCCCCAATCCCCCCAATCCCTCACTGCCCCAACACCCACCCTGTTTAGCAATGGCTTGAGAGACACAGGTGATGCCATCTTTCCAGGTCAATGCCAGAGTAAAGGAAAGAAAGGGAAGAATAAAGAGTTTTATGTTTAGCCAAAGTATGAAGTCTTGATCCAGGATCTCAGAAGGAAGTATTCTACCTCAGTATCAAATAGATCTATTCCTACTCAACTTTGGAGAGCCCTACCTTCTTACAGCACCCAATGTCAGATGGAGCCTTTTTCAGCTGTGAGATGTGTATCTAAGGTCCAAGTCCCTAAAGCTTGGTTACCATCTGAGTAGTGAGGAGGACCCAATATTGTCCCCTCTAAGGAGATTCAAGAGCAATCTTTGTTCTTAGTGATTGAAATGTTTAGAGGTTTGTAGCTAGGTATTTGAGGAAACTAGAATAATTCAGGTAGACAATAGACCCTCAAGAACAATTAACAGGGTTAGAATCTAATACAGAGAAAGATGTGATTATAATTTCTCTTTTCAAAACTGCCCCCAATTTTATCAAAGATAATGACAGCCAAATTAGTTTATTTGCATTAAATGTATTTGTATAAGTGCAGCAAGAATAGTGATTGGCCATATAAGCTCTTTTAAGACTGCTTAAAGAACTCTTCATAAGGAATCTCAAATTAAGCTCCTAACAAGCTCTCAAGACCAGGAAGCCAAGTCCAAGTAGTTTCTTAAAGCTGCCTGATCATATCTGAGTCTATGCATGTCTCTGTCATATGTGATATTCCAGTCAAAGCATTGTTAACATAGACAGTTTCTAATTGCCCTGATACAAGAACAAATTTTTATTGAATTCATGTAAATAAATAACTATATTGTTGTGAAAAGAATGCTCAAAATTTCCAAGTTTTGGAGGGATCAGGTAGAGGAATAAACACAAATATTTTATCTTTGTCTAGAAAGAAACAAAGTGAAAGTCTCAGTCCTGTCAGACTCTTTGTGACCCCATGGACGGTAACCCACCAGGCTCCTTTGTCCATGGACTTCTCCAAGCAGAAATACTGGAGTGGATTGCCCTTCCCTTCTCCCGAACTCTTCCCAATCCATGGAGTGAACCTGTGTCTCCTGTATTGCAGGCAGATTTGCTATCAACTGAACCACAAGGGAAGCTCTTTATCTTTGTCTACATAACGTATATTTTACCAAATTGCTGTAAGTCATAGATAGTGTAAAAGAAAAGTTTTCCTTAAATATTAAATATGAAAAAATAAAGCATTAAGGAGCCAGCATGCTTTCAAACAAAAAGTCATAAAAATTATAATCATCCTCCTCAGTTAATTTAGTCCCATGTAATTAATACTTGTTCTGCTCAAATTCAGTTTTTCCATTAGTTCTGGAAGTTCTTAGTTCAGTTTTATGACCTGAAAGTTATCAAAAGCCTATTCTTGTCAAAAGTCCTTTCCTTGAATTTCCTTGACAATGAAGTACTTTTGCAGGAATATTTTTGTAAAAGCACCAGAATAAAACAATACCTGTCTATAAATGACAAAAGACTAAAAATGGCAATGGTTAAAGATCTGATGAGAGTTCATTATATTGCAAATGGAAAGGGAATTTGTTTATTTCTGTGATACACATTTAAGATAGTAACTAGAAGTATGACTGATAACATCACACCAGGACTTATCAGAATTTTAAGAATTTTTCTACAGTTTATAGAAGATCTATATTAATAACATTCACGCATTCACCAATGCTTTTTCATAGAAAAATTTCTTGAGATGGCATAAAACCTTTACTAACACAATCAAATATCTCTTATTTCTCTGTAAAAGTAGCAAAAAGTGGATAAACCTGTGTTCAATATTGAATTGAACACAGTGTTTAACCTATTGGAAATTATTTAGATATTCAATGAATTGAGCTTAAGATTTAACTTGGACTTAAAACATTAAAATACATTATCATTATTATAATAAAAGCCTCATGTTTAAAACATTCTATTTCTACTTCTGTGTACTCTACAGCATGCTTATCACCAAAATTCAGTTTCCATTTGTTACCATTCAGTTGACCCAATTACCTGGCCCCCACCTCTCCCCATCTGGTACCCACTACTTTGTTCTCTATATGTAGGTGTTTCTCATGGTTTCATTTGGTTTGTTCATTTACTTTGTTTGTTTCTCTGCTTTTTATATTCCATGTAAATTAAAGTCAATGGTTTTGTCTTTCTTTGTCTGACTTATTTCTCTTAGCATCTATATTGTTGCAAATGGCAAGATTCCACCCTTTTAATGGCTAAAGCCTGGTAGGCTGCAGTCCCTGGGGTTGCTGCGAGTTGACACGACTGAGCGGCTTTGCTTTCACTTTTCACTTTCATGTGTTGGAGAAGGAAATGACAACCCACTCCAGTGTTCTTGCCTGGAGAATCCCAGGGACGGGGGAGCTTGGTGGGCTACTGTCTATGGGATCGCACATAGTTGGACACGACTGAAGCAGCTCAGTAGCAGCAGCAGCAGTATAGGTAAGAAAGCCTTCGCAAGTGACCAATGCAAAGAAATAGAGGAAGACAATAGAATGGGAAAGACTGGAGGTCTCTTCAAGAAAATTGGATTTACCAAGGGAACATTTCATGCAAAGATAAGCACAATAAAGATCAAAAATGGCAAGGACTTAACAGAAGCAGAAGAGATTGAGCAAAGATGGCAAAAATACACAGAAGTGTACAAAAAAAAGCTCTTAATGACCCAGTTAACCACAATAATGTGATCACTCACCTAGAGCCAGACATTCTGGAGTGTGAAGTCAAGTGGGCCTTAGCAAGCATTACTATGAATATAGCTGGTGGAGATGATGGAATTCCAGTTGAGCCATTTCAAGTCTTAAAAGATAATGCTGTTAAAATGCTGCACTCAATATGCCAGCAAGTTTAGAAAACTCAGGACTGGAAAAGACAAGTTTTCTTTCCAATCCCAAAGAAAACCAATGCCAAAAAATGCTTAAATTAACATACAATTGTACCATTTACCATGCCAGCAAGATTTTGCTCAAAATCCTTCAAAGTAGGCTTCAGCAGTATGTGAACCAAGAAATTCCAGATGTACAATCTGGAAAAGGCAGGGATTTAGAAAAGACAGGGAACCAGAAATCAGATTGTCCACATATGCTAAATCATAGAAAAAGCAAAGGAATTAAACACACACATACAAACCCATCTACTTCTGCTTCATTGACTATCCTAAAGTCCTAGACTATGGGGATGACAACAAGCTGTGTAATATTCTTAAAGAGATGGGCATACCAGACCACCTTGCCTGGCTCCTGAGAAACCTGTATGTAGGTTAAGAAGCAATAGTTAGAACTGGACATAAAACAATGGACTGACTCAAAATTGGGAAGGAGTACATCAAGGATATATATTGTCACCCTGATTATTTAACTTACGTGTAGAGTGCATGTGAAATGCGGGGTTAGATGAATCACAAGCTGGGGTCAAGATTGCCAGGAGAAATATCAACAACTTCAGATATGCAGATGATACCACTTTAATGGCAGAAAATGGAGAGGAACTAAAGAGCCTCTTGAAGGAGAAAGAGGAGAGTGAAAATGTTGGTTTAAAATTCAACATTCAAAATTAAGATCATGGCATCTGGTCCTATCACTTCATGGCTAATAGATCAGGAAAATGTGCAATAGTGTCAGATTTCATTTTCTTGGGCTCTAAAATCAACACAGATGGTAACTACAACCACAAAATTAAAAGACACTTGCTTCTTGGAAAAATAGCTGTGTAAAACATAGGCAGTGTTTTAAAAAGCAGAGACGTCACTTTGTGACAAAGTTCCATTATAATCAAAGCTATGATTTTTCCAGTAGTCATGTACAGATGTGAGAGTTGAACCATAAAGAAGGCTGAACACCAAAGAATTTATGCTTTTCAACTGTGGTGCTGGAGAAGACTCTTGAGAGTCCCTTGGACTGCAAGGAGATCAAACCAGACAATCCTAAAGAAAATCAATCCTGAATATTCATTGGAAGGGCTGATGCTGAAGCTGAAGCTCCAGTATTTTGGCCACCTGATACAAAGAACTGACTCATTGGAAAAGACCCTGATGCTTGGAAAAATTGAGGGCAAGAGGAGATCGGGGCAACAGAAGGATGAGATGGTTGGATGGCATCACTGACTCAATGGACATGAGTTTGAGGAAACAGAGATAATGATGGACAGAGAAGCCTGATGTGCTGCAGTTCAGGAGTCACAAGGAGTCAGACACAACTTAGCAACTGAACAACAAGTATGCCATTGTATATATACTACGTGATCTTTATCTGTTCATCTGTTAATGGTAACTAGGGCTTTCCCCCCTATTTTGGCTGTTGTAAATAACACCATGATGAACGTAGGGGTCCATATATCTTTTTGAATTAATGTTTTTGTATTCTTCATATAAATACCTCAAAGTGGAAGAAATAGATCATATGGTCATTCTTTCTATTGACAATTTTTTGAGGACCCTCCATACTGTTTTCCATAGTGGCTCACCCAATTTATAATCCCACCAACAGTGTATGAGGGCTCCTTTTTACCACATCCTCTCCAGCATTCGTTATTCGTTGTCTTTTCAATAAAACCATTCTAACAAGTGTGAGTTTATATTCATAGTGGTTTTCATTTACATTTCCCTAATATTAGTGATACTGAATATCTTTTCATGTGCCTGTTGGCCATCTGTATATCTTCTTTGGAAGAATGTCTACTCAGATTCTCTGCCATTTTTTTCATCAAGTTGACTTTTTTGTTTAATTGTATGAGTTTAAAGAAAGCATTTTGGATATTAGCCAGAAATTATTGAATATATAGTTTGCAAACATCTTCACAAATTCAGTAGGTGGCTTTTTTGTTTTGATGACAGTTTCCATCACTGTGCAAAAACTTTTAAGTTTGGCGTAGTCCCACTTTATTTTTCCTTTTGTTTCCTTTGCCTTTGTAGTCAGACCTACAAAACATTGCTAAAATTGAAATCATAAGGTTACTTCCTATGGTTTCTTCTATAAGTTTTATTGTTTTTGATCTTTCATTCAAATCTTTTGTCTATTTTTATTTAATTTTTGTGTATGGTGTAAGATAGTGGTCTAGTTTCATTATTCTCCATTTGGCTGTCCAGTTTCCCCAACACCTATTTATTGGAGAGATTGTCCATTTCTCTTTGTATGTTCTTTGCTCCTTTGTTGTTGAAAGTTGTCCATATACGTGTGGGTTTATTTCTGGGCTCTCAGTTCTGTTCCATTGACCTATGTGTCCCATTTTTGTACCAGGACCATAAGGTTTTGATTATTGTAACTGTTAGTATACTTTGGAATTGGGAACTGTGAAACCTGCAGCTTTGTCCTTCTTTCTCAAGATTGTTTTGGCTATTTAGGGGTTTTGGTGATTCCATCAAAATTTTGGAATCATTTATTTTAGTTCTGTGAAATATGCCTTCAGCATCAATACGGATAGATATTGCATGGGGTCTGTACATTGCTTTGGGTAATATGGACTTTTTTTTAAAGTAAGATTCATTTAAAAAATCGTTTATTTGTTTATTTATAGCTGTGCTGGGTATTCACTGTTGCATGGGCTTCCTCTGGTTTCAGCACATGGGAGTTACTCTCTAGTTGCAGGGTGTGCACTTATTGGGGTGGCTTCTCTTGTTGTGAGCATGGGCTCCAGGATGTCCAGGCTTCCATAGTTAGAGCAAGTGGCCTCAGCATTTGCAAAGCAGAGGCTCTGGAGCACAGACCCAATAATTGTGGAGCATGGGCTTAGTTGCCATCCAGCATGTGGATTCTTCCTGACCCAAGGATTAAATTTGTGTCTCCTGCATTGGCAGATGGAGTATTTACTGCTGAGCCACTAGGGAAGCCCCAGTATGGATATTTTAAACAATATCAATTATTTCAATCCATAAGCATGGAATATCTTTCCATTTTTGTGTATCTTCTTCAATTTCTCAGGTGGGTACCCTAATGGTTCTAGGGATTGTTTAGTCCTTAGGGATTTGTCTCCTTTGGGTCTTACTTCAGACTCAAAACATTAAAGTAATCTTAATCTTTAAAACAAAAAGGTAAGTGATTTAACTAAAATAGTTGAGTTTATTCAGAAAGTACAGAGAAATTGCAAATTGGGACATGCAAACTATGGCAAAGAATAAGCAAGTCCACAGAACAAAGGAAGGACACATTCTTTTATAGAGGAAAGGAGGAAGTTGAGAGGGACTCTTTTGAATGAAAGTTCATTGGAGGAGACCAAGAGTTTGGGGTTGTGGTTACTTATTGACTGAGTACTTTCAACTTATTGTTGACTAACCCGCCTCTTGAGAAATCTGTATGCAGGTCAGGAAGCAACAGTTAGAAATGGACATGGAACAACAGACTGGTTCCAAATAGGAAAAGGAGTACGTCAAGGCTGTATATTGTCACCCTGCTTATTTAACTTCTATGCAGAGTACATCATGAGAAACGCTGGACTGGAAGAAACAGAAGCTGGAATCAAGATTGCTGGGAGAAATATCAATCACCTCAGATATGCAGATGACACCGCCCTTATGGCAGAAAGTGAAGAGGAACTAAAAAGCCCCTTGATGAAAGTGAAAGTGGAGAGTGAAAAAGTTGGCTTAAAGCTCAACATTCAGAAAACGAAGATCATGGCATCTGGTCCCATCACTTCATGGGAAATAGATGGGGAAACAGTGGAAACAGTGTCAGACTTTATGTTTTGGGGCTCCAAAATCACTTCAGATGGTGACTGCAGCCATGAAATTAAAAGACGCTTACTCCTTGGAAGGAAAGTTATGACCAACCTAGATAGTATATTCAAAAGCAGACACATTACTTTGCCGACTAAGGTCCACCTAGTTAAGGCTATGGTTTTTCCTCTGGTCATGTATGGATGTGAGAGTTGGACTGTGAAGGAGGCAGAGCGCTGAAGAATTGATGCTTTTGAACTGTGGTGTTGGAGAAGACTCTTGAGAGTCCCTTGGACTGCAAGGAGATCCAACCAGTCCATTCTGAAGGTGATCAACCCTGGGATTTCTTTGGAAAGAATGATGTTGAAGCTGAAACTCCAGTACTTTGGCCACCTCGTGTGAAGAGTTGACTCATTGGAAAAGACTCTGATGCTGGGAGGGATTGGGGGCAGGAGGAGAAGAGGACGACCCAGGATGAGATGGCTGGAGTTGGTGATGAACAGGGAGGCCTGGCGTGCTGCGATTCATGGGGTTGCAAAGAGTTGGACACGACTGAAACACTGAACTGAACTGGGTTTTTGTTGGGCAAGGAAATAAATCTTCTTCTTGCTGGAATATGTAAAGTGAGCTGCAATGGATGGTACATATGTGAGAGGTCCCTCTTCAAGGCTTCCTGGCTTTATTTTAAATGAAATTTTAAATCTTAGTTTGGTAAGGTATTTTAATACAGAAGATATTTTTGAGTGATGCATTTAAGAAAGGAAGAATTCTCTTCTGTAGATTTGTGAATGTGATCAGTTGAATTATTTGAATGAGACTTCTCCAACTTTAAGTTGTTCCTCACCTTTATTTTGTGTAAATGTAGCACATTAAGAGATATTTCTAGCCTAAGACACAAAAGACCTTGAATAGCCAAAAGCAATCTTGAGAAGGAAAATTGGAGCTGGATGAATCAGGATTCCTGGCTTTAAACTATACTACAAAGATACAGTCACCAAAATAGTATGTTACTGGCACAAAAATCGAAATACAGATTTGGAACAGGATAGAAAACTCAGAAATAAACCCATGCACCGATTGCCAATTAATTTGTAGCAAGGGAGGCACGACTATACAACATTGGAAAGACAGTCTCTTCAACACATGGTGCTGGAAAAACCAAACAGCTACACATAAACAAAATGAAATTAAATCATTCTTCAAGACCATACACAAAAATAAACTCAAAATGACCTGAACGTGAGTCCAGACACTATAAAAACTCCTAGAGGACAACATAGGCAGAACACCCTCTGACATAAATTGCAGCAATACATTTTTGAACTGTCTCCCAGAATAATGGAAACAAAAACAAATGGAACCTACTTAAATTCAAAAGCTTTCTCACAGCAAAAGAAACAATAAACAAAATGAAAAGACAACTCATAGACTGGGAGAAAATATTTGTAATTGATGTGACTGACAAGGGTTTAGTCTCCAAAACTTACAAACAGTTCACGATGCTTAATAGCATCAAAACAAACAACCCACTCAAAAAATGGTCAGAAGACCTAAATAAACATTTCTCCAAAGAAGACATACAGATGGACAAGAGGCACATGAAAAGATGTTCAGCATTGCTAATTATTCAGTTCAGTTCAGTTGCTCAGTCGTGTCTGACTCTTTGTGACCCCATAAATCGCAGCACGCCAGGCCTCCCTGTCCATCACCAACTCCCAGAGTTCACTCAGACTCACATTCATCAAGTCAGTGATGCCATCCAGCCATCTCATCCTGGGTCGTCCTCTTCTCCTCCTGCCCCCAATCCCTCCCAGCATCAGAGTCTTTTCCAATGAGTCAACTCTTCGCATGAGGTGACCAAAGTACTGGAGTTTCAGCTTTAGCATCATTCCTTCCAAGGAAATCCCAGGGCTGATCTCCTTCAGAATGGACTGGTTGGATCTCCTTGCAGTCCAAGGGACTCTCAAGAGTCTTCTCCAACACCACAGTTCAAAAGCATCAATTCTTCAATGAGATACCACCTCACATCTACCAGAATGGCTATTATCAAAAAATTAACAAACAAGAAATGCTGGAGGAGGTGTGGAGAGAAGGGAACCCACCAATACTGTTGATGGGAATGTAAATTGGTATGGTCCCTATGGAGAACAGTAGGGAGGTTCCTTTAAAAACTAAAAATAGAGCTACCATATTATCCTGAAACCCCACTCCTGGGCAGGTATCTGGAGAAAAGTATGGTTCTAAAGGATACACGCACCCCAATCATTATTGTAGCACTGTTTACAATAGCCAAGACATGGAAGCAACCTAAATGTCCATCAACAGATGAATGGATAAAGAAGATGTGTTACACGTATATAATGGAATATTATGCAGCCAATAAAAAGAGTGAAATAATGTCATTTGTAGCAACATGGATGGACTTAGAGAGTGTCACAATGAGTGAAGTAAGGCAGACAGAGAAGGAGAAATATCATGACATCCCTTATATGTGGAATCTAAAAGAAATGATAGAAATCAACTTACAAAGCAGAAAGAGATGCTCAGACTTAGAGAATGAACTTGTTGCTATAGGGGAGGATGAGGGGAAGAGGTAGTTGGAGAGTTTAGGATTAACATGTACACACTGCTATATTTAAAATTAATAGCCAACAAGGACCTACTGTATAGCACATGAAACTCTGCTCAATGTTGTGTAATGACCTGGACTGGAGGGGGAGTTTGGGGGAGAATTGATACATGTGTATGTGTGACTGTCTCTTAGCTGTTCACCTGAAACTGTCACAACATTGTTTGTAAGAAAGTTTAAAAAAAAAAGAAAATTTTAAACTGAAAAAGGAGAGACTTTTCCAGCCTATATGAATAAAACGTCTCACTTGAGCTGTGTTAAATGAGAATTTGCAAACTTGCAACCTACTTTAGCTTTAAACAAAACTGAGATGTGTTTTGTGCATTTCACCGAAGAATATTAATTTGCACTTTTATTTCCCCAAGACCAGAAAAAATGCATACTGTGTATCTTCTCATCCAAATAGGAAAATTTTCCTCAGGAAAGTTTTGGTTTGCTTTGTTATTAAGGCATTATTTTAAAGTGATCATGAATATTTGTCATCTAAAGCTTGAGACTAGCTTTAGATGAGGAGAATGTAGTCACACGTGTGCTGGAACCTGCTTGTACCAGTTCCTGAGAGCTAGATATGCCCAGGTCTTCCCAACTTTGTATCTAGTGACATTGCATAGACAGCTTGAAATCTGGCAAAGGTGGGAATAGTTACACCCTGGAAATCAGTGAATGCTGTAAATCAGAACTTTCCTCATCCCTTTACCACTCAATTTATCAGACCATTACTGATAAAATCAGCTAAAAGGCATACAATACACTGCGACAGTCACCTTCAGCTTATTTCCTCCAACCTGCATCTTACAGAGCTTCCTACACATAATAACCATAATTTTGACAGAAAAGGGAATTAAGACCTTTTTTAAAACATGCTTGCTTTACTGGTGAGAGAATCGATGTTTAGAAAGGTTGGTCAATTTACTCTGCATCACACAATGGGTTTCAAGGTTGGAGCTAGAACCATCCTTATGACTCTATTTGGTGCGTGTGTATGTGTGTGCTCAGTAATGTCTGACACTGGGTGACCCCATGAACTGTAGACCGCCAGGCCCCTTTTCCAGGCAAGAATACTGGAGTGGGTTGCCATTTCTTATTCCAGGGCGTCTTCCCGACCTAGGGATCAAACTCATATCTCTTGCATCTCCTGATTGGTAGGTGTGCCAATCCACTGTTCCACCTGGAATGCCCTAACTACTTGGCAGGAAAACAATGTTCCAATCATTCAGATTTGCAAGGTACCCCTACAGTTGTGTGGACTCGACTGTAGGATCCCAACCAAAGCTTTAAATATATTTGGCTCCAAAATCTATATTCAAGCTATTTGCTATGGAAAACTGTAAACAAGCTGTTGAGAAATTTTGTTTGTTTGTTTCATTGGCAATTTTAAGTCTTTTCAGAGCTGAAGAGTTCCAAGTTAATTTTTTATCAGTACTTGTGTACGCACACAGACTCAAATGTTCCTAAATGTTCCCTAAATGTCTCTTCAATTTCTTTTTTAAATTCGCATGATTTATTGAATCTAATGATAAAAGAGAGCGATGAAGTTGATCTGATCGCTGAACATCTTAATGTTTAAATGAATTATTTAAAAGATATAAAGTATCTAAGACCAAAAAGACAAATTTGTAAGTATATATAAAAATAAAAACATAATATAAACAAAGTACTCTCAGAATCTTGGACTCAGTACTAAAAATAATTTTGATAATAACATCAGTTCAGTTCAGTTCAGTCACTTAGTCGTGTCTGACTCTTTGTGACCCCATGAATCGCAGCACACCAGGCCTCCCTGTCCATCACCAACTCCCAGAGTTTCACTCAAACTCGCATCCATCAGGTCAGTGATGCCATCCAGCCATCTCATCCTCTGTCGTCTCCTTCTTCTCCTGCCCCCAATCCCTCCCAGCATCAGAGTCTTTTCCAATGAGTCAACTCTTCGCAGGAGGTGGCCAAAGTACTGGAGCTTCAGCTTTAGCATCATTCCTTCCAAAGAAATCCCAGGGCTGATCTCCTTCAGAATGGACTGGTTGGATCTCTTTGCAGTCCAAGGGACTCTCAGGAGTCTTCTCCAACACCACAGTTCAAAAGCATCAATTCTTCGGTGCTCAGCTTTCTTCACAGTCCAGCTCTCATATCCATACATGACCACATCAGGACAACTTAATTAATGATTTGCAACTTGGTAATTATTGGATTTAATTGAGTGTCAGGACAGTTTATAACTTAATGTACCAACATTGTTAGCACACTTCAGTGTTTCTGAGTGTTTTACAGATTATGGAGACTCCTTTCAGCTTGATATGAGAATGTTAATTTTCATAACAGGGTTATGGAAAGCATAGCATTAGTTGGGAGAAGGTTTCCTGAAGAGAGTTTGTTCTTATCTCTGGATAAATTTGGGGAGCCAGTGTCTCCTACCCTTCCACAGTGAAGTTTTGAGATGCAAATGCTTCTAAGTATCTATCAGGAAAAACATTCACATTGTTCGCTGGCTTTACAAAGAATTCTATGAATTCCCTGAAGGTAAAGGTAAAGGAAAAGTCAATTAATTTTCATATGGTATCTTTTATGTGCATCATTGTACCAGGCATTTAAATATCTGGTTGCATTTATTTAGTCTTCACAGTTTGAAAAAATACTTTTAATATTACCTACCTCTGATCTGTCTGACTTACCTTTGTGATCTACTCCAGCAAGTTCTTAACCTCTTAAGCCTCAGAGTTATTGCTAGTGGATTCTATAGTTAATTGAGTAAGTCAATGTATGAAACAGTAGATTGTTAATTTTATTTATTTTGCCAATCCTTATTATTCAGTTTGCTTCCTTAGATTTATCATTATTTACCCACAGTGTTCTATAGAATATTGACATCTTCTATTGGAAGCTTCCTTGGGCAAAAACTTACAATCAAAGAAAGAAGAGAAGCATTTATATGAAGATAAAATATTATGTAAACTTTTTGCAACTGGCCTATGAAATGAACATGTAGAATTCTATGTGTAAAAGGCCAGTTTTCCCTTTGAGTGTTCAGATTTTGAGTTTCTTTCTTTCTTTCTTTCTTTTTTTGGTGGGTGAAACATGTGGCTGTAGTTTTCCAACATTCATTTGAAGGCTTTTGTCTGGACACAAAAATCAGTAAAAACATATATTGTAGTTTGACTTGAAGTTTTCATCAAGTGAGCCGATGAGAAGGCAGGTGGTTACAATGAAGCAAGACAAGCCCTCGATTGCTGCAGGCATGACTCACCATGAAATGCAAGTGAGCAATATATGAAAGCAGCAGAGGATTGAAAGGAGGGAATAATTTCATATTTCAACACAAAAGATTGCCTGGGATTTTTCCTGTTCAAAAGGTGAAATATGACCTTGTGTCCTGGCTCATAAACAAATCTATTCAACATTTTTCAGCATGTCTGCTCCTTCCTACATTGTTGAAAATATATCCCACAGACTCCAGAGAACACAGCAAGCTTAAGCCTGACAAATACCCTAATCCCTCCCCATCCATTTGAGAAGAACCTGAGATCCCAAAGTTCTACTCTTGTTACTGATGCAGTTTTCAAAACCCAACTGAAAACAACTGGATTTTTTTAACAAGAAAAATAGAAGTTGAACTTAGTGAGATATGGTCACAGAAGTGGGTTTTCATGCTCTAAATATGCCTGAGAGGTGAATTGAGTTATATTTTAGAATGTCAAGCCATTGAATTCTTTGTGTGCTTAAAACCTTTTATAATGAATGAGTTAGGTGATTAGGGAAATACGCTCTCTTAATGATCTTCATAATCTTATTGACCTTTGGAGATTTATGGGTGCATCACCTTTGTTCTTCTCCAGTGCTCATTGGTAAAGAAATTGCCTATTAATGCAGGAGAATCAGGAGACGCAAGTTCTATCCCTGGGTTGGAAAGATCTCCTGGAGTAAGAAATGGCAACCTATTCCAGTATTCTTGCCTGGAAAATTCTATGAACAGAGGAGCCTAACGTGCTAGTCTATGGAGTTGCAAAGAGTCAGACAAGACTGACTCAGAACACACATTTGTTCTGTAGAAATTCTTGTGTGATATGGCATAGGATAGTGTTTCAAGGCAAGGGCTTTGGAGCTAGAAAACCTGTGCTCACATGTGGATTAGTTGTGACTTAGTTGTGACACCTTGGGAAAATTTGGTAATTTGTAATTTGCTTGTGTCCTGGTTTCTTCATGGATAAAATTAGAATCATAACAGCAACTGCCTTTGTAAGGTTATTCGCCAGGATTGCATGAAGTAATGGTTTTAAAGTTCCCAGCACAGGCCATTGAATCTAGGAAGCACTTTGCATGTTAGTTCTTGTTACAAAGCTGTTCTGTTAGTTACAGGAAGAAACCACTACGGAGACATGTCCTGGCATCCTGGTTCTGCCAGATGCTGTCCAAATTGTCAAGGCAATTAACCTCTTTAGGTTTAGAATTCTCATCTGGCGTATGAAAGGAATACTGGATATAGCTTATATGACCAATAAGATTATAGGGTGATAATCATTAATATTTATTGGTTACTATTATAAGCAATTCACACACACTAATTTATTTAATTTTCATAACAACCCTATGAGATAAGGATTATTTTTAATGCCTATTTTATAGATGAAGAAATTAAAATGTAGAAAAATTAGGTAATTTAACACGTAACTAGTAAGTGGCAGAGCTGGGATTAAGTGGTTTTAAAAAGTAGAATATATAATATGATTCCATTTTGGGGAAAAGAAGCATACATATATATAGTTGCATTTTACATATCTAAACTGTTATATGTATACACACAAATACACACACACATGCACACAGAGTCCACAAGAAAATTTAAAGAGCTTCACTTAATATAAATATTTTATTGAGTGAGAAACATATTCCTGGTGAACAAGGAGACTTTAAACCTGAAAGTGGTATGAAGCTCAGAGGCCGTGATATTATAGGATGGCTTATAAAGAGAACAGCAAACAGAGATCATTGGAACAGGCCTTGGAAACAGAGATCCTTCTGTCTTCTTTGAGGTTGCACCCAAGTACGGCATTTCAGACTCTTGTTGACTATGAGGGCTACTTCTTCTAAGGGATTCTTGCCCACAGTAGTAGATATAGTGGTCATCTGAATTACATTCACCCACTCCAGTCCATTTTAGTTCACTGATTCCTAAAATGTTGATGTTCACTCTTGCCATCTCCTGTTTGACCACTTCCTATTTACCTTGATTCATGGACCTAACATTCCAAGTTCCCATGCAATATTGTTCTTTACAGCATCAGACTCTACTTCCATCACCAATCACATCCACAACTGGGTGTTGTTTTTGCTTTGACTCAGCCTCTTCATTCTTTCTGGAGCTATTTCTCCACTTTCCTCCAGCATATTGGGCACCTACCGACCTAGGGAGTTCATCTTTCACTGTCCTACCTTTTTGCCTTTTCATACTGTTCATGGGGTTCTCAAGACAAGAATACTGATGTGGTTTGCCATTCCCTTCTCCAGTGGACCATGTTTTGCTGGAACTCACCAGCATGACCCATCCGTCTTGGGTGGCTCTATTTATGCGGCATGGCTCATAGTTTCACTGAATTAGACAAGTCTGTGATCCTTGTGATCAGTTTGGTTAGTTTTTTGTGATTGTGGTTTTCATTCTGTCTGTCCTCTGATGGATGAGGATAAGAGGCTTGTGAAAGCTTCCTGATGGGAGGAACTGGCTGTAGGGGAATCTGGATATTGCTCTGATGGGCAGGGCCACGCTCAGTAAATCTTTAATCCAGTTTTCTGCTGATGGGTGAGGCTGTGTTCTTTCCCTGTGGTTTGGTCTGAGGCCAAATTATGGTAGGGGTAAATGCAGGTAAATGTGACCTCCATCAAAAGGACTTAGGCCAGCATGCCATTGCTCCCGGGACTGTGGCATTCAGTGCCTGTGACTCCTCGGCAGGCCACTGTTGACCACGACTCTGCTGGAGACCCTGGACACTCACAGGCAAGTCTGGCTCAGTCTCTTGTGGGTCCCTGCTCCTTTCTCCTGGGTCCTGGTGCACACAAGGTGCCCTCCAACAGTCTGTTTCCCCAGTCCTGTGGAAGTTCTGTAATCAAATCTCACTACCTTCAAATTCCCTGGGGCTTCTCAGTTCCTTTGCTGGATCCTCAGGTTGGGAAATCTGTTGTGGGCCCTAGAACTTTTGCAACAGTGCGAAAATTTCTTTGGTATAATTGTTCTCCAGTTTGTGGGTCGTCTGCTCAGTGGCTCTATGGTGGGGCTAATGGTGACCTCCTCCAAGAGGATTTATGCCACCCACAGCTCCTCCCAGGTCTGCTACAGCCAGAGCTCCTGACCCCTGCGTCAGGCCACTGCTGACCCATGCCTCCTCAGGAGACGCTGAAACACCCAAAGGCGTGTCTGACTCAGTCTTTTGTGGGGTCCCTGGGTCCTAGTGCACACAAGGCTTTGTTTGAGCCCTCCAAGGGTCTCTGACGAGTATGGGGTTTAACTCTAAATGTGATTTTTGTCTCTCCTACCATCTTCTTGGTACTTCACTTTTCTTTGCCCTTGGACGTGGGGTATCTGTTTTTGGTGGGATCCAACATTCTCCTGACCATGGCTGTTCAGCAACTAGCTGTGGTTTAGGAGTTCTCACAAGAGACCTGATTCAAAGAGCCAACTCATTAGAAAAGACCCTGTTGCTGGGAAAGATTGAAGGCAGGAGGAGAAGGGGATGACAGAGGACAAGATGACTGGATGGCATCACTGACTCAATGGACATGAGTTTGAGTAAGCTCTGGGAGTTGGTGAGGGACAGGGAAGCCTGCTGTGTTGCAGTCTGCGGGGTCATGAAGAGTCTGACATGACTGAGTGACTGAACAGATAAAGAGAATGACGAAGTTGTTTCCCTTTTACAATGATTTATTATTTCAATGGAGGTTTCAAGATAGGGAATTGGCTAAAAGAGATTATTTTACATCACGTTAGGAAGACAACTTAGGTTTTATTTATGACTATCAGGGGCATTGATAAGGAATAACCTAAGTTAAAGTTTACTTACACTCATGGAATAAGCAAGATTAAATTTTGTTTATGTGGCTTAACTCGTTTTGTCTTCTCAGGGGTCTTCAAGCTTGTTCTCCATTTTAACAATTCACTCCTTTGGTCATTCTCTCAGTGAGCTGTTACTGTTGAATACAGCTGTTCAGGTAGTTGCTAGGACGGAGGGTCGTATAGTCACTATTACCAAGGAGTGTTCTCCAGATTGTCAAAATGTTAAAAGGAAATACATCCAGCAAGTGAAATCCAGGGCAACCTTACATTTCCTCATTTTGCTTGATGACGTTTCTAACCCTTGTAATATTATAAATACGTTATTTGAATAATGAATACATTTTATGCATTAATAAATATATGGGTTGGACCCGATGAAATTTCAGATCCTACCTTTCACTAATGTTCTGTGATTCTTCATACTAAATAAATGCAGCAGGAAGGAGATTTTGTGCAGTGAGGTGGACAGTGCCTTCCCCACCGTTTGTCTCGGAGAAATTTCAGGGACACACGTGTGCGGGGAGTGCCACCACGGCCCGTGCTGCTGGCAGCAGGGGAACTGCTGGTACATATGGAAGCCCTGCTCCCCTGCTGTGACCTGTGCAGCCCAAGGCTCACTCTGTCTCCATTGTACCGGTTTCCAGAGCAGCAGTGCAGTGACAGAAAGGCCTAAGGCATGCAGTTTGCGCGGTCTGTTTGGGACCATCATTATTCAGTGGCACGCAATTCCTTTCCATGTGAATAGCAAGATATGATTATATTTAGATAATTTGAATGTTTCTCTTAAAATGATTGCTAATTAAAGTACTCAAGAAGATGGGGAGAGAGGAAACAGATTAACTGCTGGAGCCTGGTGCTATTAGAGTTAATGTTTGCGATGTTGTCACTCTGTAACCCCCAACAGACAAGTTAAGATTGTGTGTAGGGTTGAGCAAACAAGAATACCAAATCTGTTCTCAAAATAATTGTTTATGTGATATTTTAAAAAAATCAAAGTAACTGTGGAAAAAATCAGTAACTTCTTGTAATCTCTAAGATTGATTTTATAGTTTAGTACTAGTCTTGGTTTAATGCATATGGGGTAATGTTCTCTTTATAGTATTTAGGGTTTCTAGAGGTCTTAAAGGAGCCCTTAGCATCATTACACAAGTGATTAAAATGACTGTTGGAAACAGTACAGAATAGTGGCTGGATGAGCAGAAAATGGGGAGTTGCATATAAATTGATGGCTGAGATGTTTACTTAAGTAAAAATCACAGATTATTGATCACTCTATATAGCTTTTTACCAAAAGGCCCTTTACCTTTTCTTATAGGCCCCACTCCTTGTTTCTGGGATGGGAAAAATAAATGTAGCTGAAAGTGAGATTTTTGTATCTATAACTAAAGAAACCTTGAAGTTTTTCTCCTTCAGAACTGAGTGAAGAGGGAAGACATTTCTTATCTGGATTAAAGTTATTTTACTATTCAATTATCATTTTAAGTGCTTTTATGACTCTCTTCTTTTCCATCAGAGGATAACCTAACCTAGAAGAGGCAAAGTGGGTTGTCTCAGATTGTTTTAGAGAAAAAAGTATGCATCCTAATTATATACTTGAAACGCAAAGCATTCCTCTTTATTAGCTAGATGCATTAATTTTAAATTTGTGTATGCAAAAATTAAATTTTTTCCCATCTGAATGATAGTTGGTCTTTACATATTATGTATCATCCGCTTCAGTCCTTTAACAAAAGAAGCATGAGATATATATTTCTTTTTTAGAAGAAAAAGAAGACGTAGGAGTCAAGAGACCTTTTGAAGTAGGATTCTAAGGAAGAAAAGAATGCTTAGGTTAGAAGGAAAGGAGTTGGATTCAGTTTTCCTCTTTCCTTCCTCTTGCCTAATATGTAGGAAGCCAAAAACCAAGGAGCAAGTCACAGCAGTAAATTGCCATTTTAAAAGACAAAAGGAGTATGTGCTAGGAGAAACAGGCTTGCTCTAGAAAATCTAGGTTATGAAAAAAGCTGGTGAAACACTCAACAAATGTTTCAGGGTTAGTCAATAATGACAGAAATGGAATCGGTTAACTTTGTTTTAATCTGTAGCTTGATGAATGACTTACATACATTTTGGAGGAAGAGACCCTGCTCAGCGCTCCCCTGTGTGCTCCCAGGCCCCTGAGCTCCACTTATTTTCACTCCTGGCAACAGCAGCTGCGCCAGCGTCAAGAAGCATGAGAGTCTTGCTTGCTGGAGAGTTTCCTCCAGTCGCTGCATCCTAACCCACCAGGATTTAGAAAGAATAAATTAAAAACTGCTTTAGAGGGAGATTTAAGAAATTGGCAGAACAAAGCCAGTTAAGGTAAATGGACTTGGTCTGTCAATGATGCCGGTGATTGCTTGTTTATTCATAAAGGAACTAAGCCCTAGCAGGGCAGTATCAAGGCCCCAGATCTTGGTGTTGTAGATAAGAGTGTTGAGGTCTCAGTCCTTGATTGTTAGCAAATCTTTGACACTCCCCTGGTGAAAACACAGCTTCTGAAAATTTTGAAAAAATATCAGCAAATAACTCATTCACTCAATAAGTATTTGTGAGTACTTTCTACATGCCAGGTAAACCAGTTTTCTCTAATAAAAGATAAGGAAAAATAAGTGAGATTAATCTGTCTCCAAATATAGGGGGTTGTGCATTGTTCCTTCTCTCTAATTTTGAGAAGCATCTCTGACTGGACTTTTTAAAATGTGTCCAACTGATGCCCTCCTGATTAAAGTATAAATAGAGGACAATTTTTCTCAATTATTGACTTTGATATAACACAGAAATCTCTAAGCCTCAAGTTTTTTCAAGTATACGTTGTTTATTGTGAATATATTTGTGATTTTCTTCTAAGAAACTGAAAAATTCAGTGAATAAGTAAGTGTACCAGAAATGGGATGCTCTGCAGTTAGTTCACAAAGTAAGATTAATGACACCATGTCGTTGGTGATGACAAGGCCATGTGGAGCAGTCACGGGAGATTAGGTTGTAACCATCTGTTTTCCATGTGATGTCTTAATAAACACTGCCACCTACACTGAGGTGTTATTACAGTCAGTCTCCTGGGTATTTGTAGATCAGGGCACTTGGGCACAAGGAAGGAATTGTTGCATACCACATGCAACATTTGTGGCCTGTATTAAAACAGTAATCCCATTTTAAGGTTTTTATTTTTGTTTTTAATTGCAAAGAACATTTGGTGAAGGGACACTAGGAATGGAAGGTTAGGAAGATAGCTTAGAAAGAAGTAAAACAGAATTCAGAAAAAATAAGGCAGAAAAAATATCTCCAATCTTTGACAAAGAATTGAATAGAGAAAATCCCGGTTATGTATTATACCTAACATGAATGCTATAATAAAAATAATAAGGAGCTTCTATGATTATTTTCTAGTTAAAACTTTCTACTTATGACAAGGGTAGTAGTATTTTTTCAGTGCCCATATTATAACTGCACCTTTTAACAATGACTTTTAAGTACCAGAGATATTACTATCTTTGTTTAGTAAGACAGGAAATGTTTAATGATTTTAGCAATATTTCCCACTAAAATTGTGAAGAAAAATTAAAACCTTGACTCGACTATTGATGAAATTTTCTTTTTGAGAAAAATGTTAACTTTGTGCAAGATAAGTGATTTTTTCATTATATAATAATTAATTATTGAAACAAAAACTGTTCTTTTGTAGCCTGTCATTCTTCCAGATTAAATGACTTTTAGATGCCATAAGTTCAGATTTGATTTTGCTAGCACACAAAGGGCAGGTCTCTTTTTGGAGCTTATTTTAGGAAAATTCTGTGCTTCTTAGACCCTGGTGAGGACAAAAAATATTGCCTGTCATCCAGTAAATAAAGATTGTTACCTGCCATCAAGCCATCAGCCACTGCAGCTGCCCCTAGGGGGAATTCAGGATTGAGAAAAACAAGATACTGGCCCTGGATAGTTAAGACGCATATCAAAGGAATAAGTTCAGTGAGCCCAGACTCTTGCATCTTCCCATACAGAGAAAAGCACTCAAATTATTGACTTGAGATGCCAGGTTTTGTGTGTGTGTCTGTGTGTGTGATAAGCAGTAATCTTTTGATATTTGACTACTCTTTTTTTCTTTCAAAAGCTTCTATATATTCTGGCTCCCTCCTTACACCTTTGAAACAGTTTCTTAGAGCTATCTGAGAGAATCTCTCAGGCTATAGTCCTCAGTAAAGTGAAGGTGAAGTCGCTCAGTCGTGTCTGACTCTGCAACCCCGTGGACTGTAGCCCACCAGGCTCCCCCGTCCATGGGATTCTCCAGGCAAGAGTACTGGAGTGGGTTGCCATTTCCTTCTCCAGGGGATCTTCCCGGCCTGTCGGGAAGTCCTCAGTAAGGTCCCCAATAAAAACATAACTAGCACACTTAGATTGTGCATTGTTTCTTTTTTTTTACTCTAGTCAACACTGGATTTGGAGATGTTGCAGTTTCATGCAAGTGGCCGATGACATTTATCTATTTCTGTTCTAAAAGTCCATTTTAGATGGGGAGTGCAGGGTAAGGCCAGAGAGAAGCAGAAATTTTGCTATATCACTTCCGGTATTTAGTCATTCAGTCGTGTCTGACTCTTTGGGACCCCATAGTCCGTAGCCTGCCAGGCTCCTCTGCCCATGGGGATTCTCCAAGCAAGAATAAGATTGGTTGCCATTTCCTCTTCCAGGGGACCTTCCCAACCCAGGGACCGAACCCAGGTCTTCTGCATTGCAGGCAGATTCTTCAGTCTGAGCCACCAGGGAAGCCCACCGATGTTTATAGACATCCTGTATTCCTTGCAAGCCACCTTGCTCTCAGCAACTGCATATTTTTGCATCTGTCTGTCATTTTTCTACTCAATTTAATATCTTTTGGTCTCTGCGCTAATTTGATACAGTGCTCTTACAATGCTTCAAATTCAGTTTTTTTTAAAGGACACACGAAAGTAACTCATGTCCCAATAAGAAAATGCTAAATTCTTTGCTGCCTCTCTGGGCCTTGTGTTCTACATTTCTTTACAGGCAAGAAAACAGAGCCTAAAGCACAAAGCTCATTTAGGAGACTGAGAATGAAGCATCTTTCTTGATTAACAGTTGACTAATTATGAGTTACTGTTACGCCTGGAGGGAAATAGCCACTGCTTTAGCTTTTATAAACTCTGAAATGTATAAGTGCCTTTTTGAAAAACCTCATCCAAATTCCAATGAAATCTCCTCCTGTATTAGTCACTGCCCAGATTTTTCAAGTGGGAAAAGGCAAAAGCAAACCATCTGGAAAAAAATTCAGTGAGTGCCCTGAGGCTTTGAGATAAACTGGAAATAGATCCACACCCTGCTATCCTTGTACAACACAAAGACCCTGATGCTGGGAAAGATCGAAAGCAGAAGAAGGGGACGACAGAGGATGAGATGGTTGGATGGCATCACCGATTCCATGGACATGAGTTTGGGTGGACTCCGGGAGTTGGTGATAGACAGGGAGACCTGGCCTGCTGCAGTCCATGGGGTTGCAAAGAGTCGGACACAACTGAGCAACTGAACTGAACTGATCCTTGTGCCTGATACACAGAGGAAAACGAGAACAATGAAAATATTTTGGGCCCTTTTCTGTTGAAAATTCAGCTTGTATTCTAAGTTCATAAGGCACAATTAATACTAGGAAATTCTGTGTGTGTTTTCTTTTTCCCGTGTAGTTTCTTGAAGGACTCTGGAAGTAAACTAGCTTCCTTTGCTGTTTGTGTTGTCACAAATACTTTCTTAGAAAGATAAGCTACAGGTCCTTTTGAGAAATGGGTAGCCACCTTATTAGCATTTACACAGAGGCTTCTGCAAGGATATTGGCAACCTCAGCTGAAAATCTGACTTTGGTGCTGAAAGCAGTGCTATCAAGACCTATGGAATTGCTGCAGCTTTTGCTAAGATTTTAGACCCTTCTGTTTATTATTTTCACCTTTTTCTTTTAGAATACAATTCATAGTCCTTGTAGTGAAAGTGAACGTTGCTCAGTTCTGTCCGACTCTTTCCGACCCCATGGACTATACAGTCCCTGGAATTCTCCTGGCCAGAATACTGGAGTGGGTAGCTTATTCCTTCTCCAGTGAATCTTCCCAACCCAAGAATTGAACTGGGGTCTCCTGCATTGCAGGGGGATTCTTTACCAACTGAGCTATCAGGGAAGCCTACAGTACTTGTAGAGTATTATAATATTAACCGTCTCTAAAAATACAGACCTGATCCTATTAAAAATAGTTCTCAAATTCAAAATGTCAGGAAAGCCTGCTTGTCATTCTCTGTAAAAAGCTTATTTCAATAAACAAAATTCATTGTGCTTTCCTATCTATAATTCAAAGTACCTCATTTTTGGTATTTTTAAAAACCATATTTGGGCATATTGTGAAGCAAAGATGCTAATGCTTTAGCATCATTAAAATCTGAAATAATTTCCAAAAAAGGTTGAAATATTCCTGTTGGTTTGATGTTATAGCCAATGAGAGCTACAATTCCAATTTTATTTTAAAACTATTGGAAATACTTGTATGATGTTGAGTACCAAAAACTATGAAAACATCTTGATTACTTTCATTACAACAATTTGTAATAAAAGGCCATGAGTTTTATTTTTCAATGCATGGTTTTCAATTCTGAAGTGCTAGAAGATGTAATTCAATAGCAAGTAATACAAACAGGCCATTTTAATAACTGTTCCAAACAAATTATTTACTTTCAAAAAAATGATTGGGCCTAAAATGTTCTTCCTTGAATCTTACAAACATAAAATGCAGATAGAATTTCATATTTTTAAAAAGTGAGCAAAAGTAAACCAATAGTGATGAAAATCATGAAAAATAAGATATTTGGCTTTATTGTGTTATTCCACATTTTAGAGAATATCCTTAGCTCTGAGTCAACTGTTTATTAAAACAATTATAATTGTCGTGAAGTGTTTAAGTAGGTATTACCTGTATGTGTATGTGATGTATGTGTATGACTTATAATANAGGTATTACCTGTATGTGTATGACTTATAATAGAAACTTTGTATCTGTGCCTCTGAGCTCACATTGTAACAGAAATAAGAACAAATTCAAGACGATCATTTATTTTATTTATTTTATGATCATTTATTTATTCCTCCCAATATTATACTTAACCCAGTCCTGTAAACTGTTAAAGCTTATAAAAAATAAAGAATTCTGTGGTGAAACACATTTTGGAAATGCTGTGAAAAATTGTAACTTGTCCTTTAAAGGTTCTTGGTTCTATTGCTGTGTTAATGTGAACTCTGGATGTACAACAGAATGATCATTTATCAAATTCATTTGACAATTTTATTAGTCAGGGGGTCTCCAGAGTAACAGAATCAAAAGGAGATATCTATCTATCAGATTATTTTGAAAGATTGGTTCACACAAGTATGAAGACTGAGAAGTCGCACCAGCTACTGCTTGCACGTTGAAGGTGCAGGAAAACTGATGATGTAGTTCTGGTCCAAATCCAAAGACCTGAGAACCAGGGGAGCCAAGAGTGGAAATCATTAAAAGTAATTGTGGAGTATCCCAGGGCCCATGAACCAGGGGGTATAAATACAGGACTAAATTGGAAGGCCTGAGAACCAGAAACGCCAGGGTCTGAGGGCAAGAGAAATTGGGTGTTCAGCCCAAGTAGAGAGTGAATTTGCCCTTCCTGTTTCATTATTCATCCAACCCTCTCCTTGGGTTGGATGATGCTCACCTACATTGGTGATTGGAGGTCTTCTTTACTCAGATTGCAGATTCAATTGCTGACTTTCCTCCAAACACCCTTACAGACATACCCAGAAAAATAATATTTTACCAGCTATGTTTCTGACGTTTCTCAGCCCATTCAAGCTGACACATAAAATTAACCATCACCACCTTAGAACTCTCTTCTCATGATGTATTCATGGGATTCCCTGGATGTTCAGGTTGCTGGCATATACTGTATCCTTGATCAATGAACAATGCAGAGATTAGGGACAACAACCCTCACACAGTTGAAAGTCTGAGTATAAATTTATAGTCAGCTTTCCATATCTTCACTTCCACAGTGGTGGATTCACAGTGGTGAATTCAGTAATGGAATGTATAGTAGTACAGTATGTAAAAAAAATTTATGTGTTACTAGACTTGCACAGTTCAAACCTAGGTTGTTCGGGGATCAACTGTATGAAGGAGCTAAACTTTGCCATTAAAATGGTAGAAGTATTTCAATGATGACATTTTTAGGTAATGAACTTTAAAAATATATAGCTCCCTCATTTTTAATATGGTATTTTTGTTTTATTTTATGTCATAAGATGCCTTTTCTTTTAACAATTGTTGGTCACTTATTTAAATTTTGACCGTTTAAACTTGACTTAGGTGTCGAAGTATGTTTCCCTATAAATTAATAGTGTAACTCATGAAGACTATTAATTACTCCAAGACCAAAAGAATAATGTATTGAGCTAGCAAAAGATCTATTGCTGTTAGAAAGAATATCAATCTCACTGATTCTTAGTGAAAAATGGGATCTTCTACAGCAACAAGACATAGCTATTAGCTCTAAGAACTGAGATGATGTGTGCCAACCTGACTTCAGTCCAATAAATATTTGCTCTGCAAAGATAAGATTGCAAATCAGTAAATATTCTTTTAGTGTTTGCTTTAGGAAATTCAAGTAAATTATTTTTTTCTGAGATAACAATCTGCCTATCTGGGTAAACAGCTCATTTATCAAATGGCAATTGACTTATAAAGGCTTATTTAAAGAACTTCATTCACTGCACCCACCAACCCCAAACTATTACAAACTTTGCCCATTCCCATTTTATTTCTCTCCCTGGAAAACCTTGAAAGACCCACCTTAAAATCAGTTGAGCTCAGAAAATGAAACTCTATGGGTCTTTCCTTCTAGCTCCTCTCTTCTGAGACACAGCTAACATGGTTTTCTGATTTTCTATAGGGAGTTCTAATAACTTTGGGTTTTTTTTTTTAGTCACTGAGTTGTATCTGATTCTTTTGGGACCCCAAGGACTGTAGCCCACCAGGCTCCTCTGTCCATGGGATTTCCCAGGCAAGAATACTGGAGTCAGTTGCCATTTCCTTCTCCACAGGACCCTCCTGACCCAGGTATTGAACCCACACCTCGTGCATTACCAGACTGATTCTCTACCTCTGAGCCACCAGGGAAGCCCTCTAATATCTTTAGCTTTATTAATTCTTTGCTTGGTGATATTCTGAAGAATTCAACAGTCGGACCTCAAAATATGGGAAATTAAGACTATTTTGAGAATTTTTAGGTCCTGAGTTAGAGTGGTTTTAGGGTTTGGGAAGTTTACATAGTAATAATTTTATATTAGGCATCCTAGGTGGTGGAGTGTTAAATAATCTGTCTGCCAATACAGGAGCCGCAGGTTTGATCCATGGGTCAGGAAGATCCTGGGGAGAAGGAAATGGCAACCCACTCCAGTCTTCTTGCCTGGGAAATCCCATGAATAGCGGAGGTGGGCTACTGTCCAGGGGGTCACAAAATAATTGGATATGACTCAGCAACTGAGCACACACACACACACAGACACAGCTTCATTTTGGCGAGAATAGCATAGCAAGGTTTTGAAGCAAATCTTGAGTCACAAACTACTAGTCCTAATTCATATGCTTTTTTTATTAGCATATAGTCATATCTTTTAAGAACAAATACATTTCAGGGAGCAGGCAGGTAATTATTTTTAACTTGGCCCCAGTGTTCATATAGTGACAGAGAAGTATTCGTATAGAGACAGAAAAGTATTTTCATCCTTGTGTTTAGAAAAGGACTGAAAATTATGTTGGTTTTAGGTCTCACTGATGCAGATAGAGAATGCACATGTATTTGTTCATTGAAATAACTCATCACAAGAGCATTTTAAGAAGGTTGAATTAAAATAAAATAGCTAGCTTAGCTATATCCTATGCGACGATAATACTGTAACTTTGAGACTGCCTTCGACTGAACAGAAATCATGTAAATTCTGTCAACTGAAAGAAAAGTGCACAATATAAGAGCTGTAAATTGTCTTACTGAGGACTGTAGCTGTGAGACAGCCTTTCAAATAGCTCTGAGAAACTGCTCTGAAAAGATGAGAAGTGGTCAGCATATTTGTGATTTTGGCTAAAGGGAATGTGCCATCTGGCATACTCTGTAGTAGAAGGTTACTGATAGTTAACGCAGCAGATATCTCAGTTAATGAGTTCATTTAATGATTTTTTCCTAATAGGAAGATGCAATAATCTGGATTCATAAATAAATGTTTTTCTGAGATATAACAAACTCTAGGAGTTGGTGATGAACAAGAAAGCCTAGTGTGCTGCAGTCCACAGGGTCTCAAAGAGTCGGACACAACTGAGCGACTGAACTGAACTGAACTGAACTATCGGAGGCCCTGTTTTACCTGTTTACCAAAGCCAAGAGTGTGTCATTTTGATCTCCACCCTGAATTCCTTTCGCGTGTACTGTAGGTCAGCGACTGCAGTGGCTAATGACTTAATCCTTGTAGAACTGGATATCGGCAGCATTCTTTGTTTTACACGTCACAATAACTGATTTTTAAATCCATATATAAATAGCAATTTAAACAAAGTTACATTAGCCCAGATAACCTAATAGTCCTTGTTGGGCCTTTTTAACAAGGGTTCCAGTGGAACATTAAAATAAATCTAGTTGATTTATTTCAAGTTTTAGACAAATTCTAAAATACTGATGATATGTCATTGCAAAAGAAATAAATCTTCTCATTTAACTATCCATGCTACAAAGCCAAGTGCTCTGTCTCATTAAAAGTTTTAGACTACTGTGCATAGTACACACTTGAAAAATTCCTGCTGAATTGCCTTCCATTCAGCCTCTAAAATTTTGTGTTCCTATGTATTTAAATGTGGCCCTGTTAAGTCTGAGGTTTGACTCAAGGTATTTACTATGCTGCTGCTGCTGCTAAGTCACTTCAGTTGTGTCCAACTCTGTGCGACCCCACAGACGGCAGCCCACCAGGCTCCTCTGTCCCTGGGATTCTCCAGGCAAGAACACTGGAGTGGGTTGCCATTTCCTTCTCCAATGCAAGCATGCATGCTAAGTCACTTCCGTTGTGAGCATCCCTATGGACAGCAGCCCATCAGGCTCCTCTGTCCATGGGATTCTCTAGGCAAGAATACTGGAGGGGGTTGCCATTTCCTTCTCCAAGACATTTACTATATACTACCTCATTTCATGCTTTGCTTATCCTTTTCCTTTTCCTAGTGACTGCCATTATAGTTGACCAGAAAGCTTTTGTTCAGCAAGTTAAAGAGAGATGAATGAATGTTATTGCTGCCTAAATGAGGTAGTCTTCATAATTTTATCTGAATAACTAAAATATAATTTTAAATAAGGATGACTATAATTTAAGGGAACAGTCATCTAAATACTTTAAATTGAGAAGATACGCTCATAGTTTTATTTTTTTCAGGGGTTAACCATCCCTGAGATGTATACAAAGTATATGATATGGCTAGAATTGATGCTTTTGAACTGTAGTGTTGGAGAAGACTCTTGAGAGTCCCTTGGACTGCAAAGAGATCCAACCAGTCCATCCTAAAGGAGATCAGCCCTGGGTGTTCTTTGGAAGGAATGATGGTAAAGCTGAAACTCCAGTACTTTGGCCACCTCATGAAAAGAGTTGACTCATTGGAAAAGACTCTGATGCTGGGAGGGACTGGGGGCAGGAGGAGAAGGGGACGACAGAGGATGAGATGGCTGGATGGCATCACGGACTCGATGGACATGAGTCTGAGTGAACTCCGGGAGATGGTGAACAGGGAGGCCTGGCGTGCTGCGATTCTTGGTGTTGCAAAGAGTCGGACATGACTGAGGACTGAACTGAACTGAACAACAATTAAACAAATTAGAAAGAGGGTGAAGCAATAGAGGTGAAAATGAATTGAAGCAGGAGAAATTTGTCTTGGATAGGATTTTGATGTATAATATCAGTCTGAAGAAAACAAATATAAAAACTTGAAATGATACTGAGCATGGGATGTCTGCATATGATGGGGGTAGGAGGGGAATATTGGGCAAAAATGGGAGAAAGTGGTGAGAAAACATGCCTGGAGAGAACTGTATGTTTCAAACCAATGAAAGTTTGGAGAAGTAAGTGAAACTGCTCTTTCATGAATGAAAAAGCCAGAATGAGAAACTTGAATTGACTTTATGAGTACTGAAAATAGGACTGTCATATATTAGAAAACCAAACTGAACACAGTGTTCAGGACACAGAAGAAAGAGAGCCTGAATTTAAACTGACCAGTTGAAAAGTCACTGTAATAACTCAGACAAGAAGCTATGAGAGTTTGGATTAAAATGAAAGGGTGCATCTTAGACAGTTTGATGGATATGTTTATAGAATTTGATGACTGATTGGGTATAAAAAATGAAAAGTATATAAGAATCAAAGTTAACTAGGACTTTTAATGTTCATCTCTGAAATGAGTAGTTTGCACTGTGGAGTGAGGACGGAATTGTAGATCTAGCTTAGACATAGTAGTTTCATGCTTTGGAGCATTCAAATTGTGAGATGGATGCTGAGGTGGAGAGAGAGAAGGCTCAAATTTGACAATGAAATCAGAGCTTAAGATAAGAGATTTGAGAATCAGGCATCATTCAACCTGTGGATGTGGGTGATGTTTCTCATGGGTAGCACAGAAAAATAAGAGCAAATGGTAAAGTTTGAGGCCACAAGAAAGATGGAGGATCAAGAGCAGATGTTAGTTTATTATAAGGAAGGACAGGAGAAAAAGTACTGAGGAAAGAATATTAGATTTTGCGAAAATAAAGCCTTTCTTGGCCTTAGAAATTTCACTTAAGGAAAGTAGATTGCAAATGAGTTAATAAGAAATGGAAAGGTGAAAGAAAACAGCACTGTGTATAGATAGAAACAATGCATTCAAGAAATCTGGCAGAGAAATTATGCTAGAGCACAGATATGCGTGTGGGAGATGATGCTAAATGCAAGCCTAGGAAAAGACGCAGACAAGGAAACTGCAAACAAGGAGAAGATGGTTGAGGGAGTGCGTTAAATTAGAGAAAGAGTGAGTTCCCTCAGCAATAAGCAAAGAGTAGGACCTGCAGAGTAGAGTTAATTTGAGATACAAAGTATTATTTCTCAAACTATTGGAAAGGTAAGAGTTCAGTTCAGTTCAGTTGCTCAGTTGTGTCCGACTCTTTGCGACCCCATGAAGCACTGCACACCAGGCCTCCCTGTCCATCACCAACTCCTGGAGTTCACTCAGACTCATGTCCATTGAGTTGGTGATGCCATCCAGCCATCTCATCCTCTGTCATCCCCTTCTCCTCCTGCCCTCAATCTTTCCCAGCATCAGGGTCTTTTCAAATGAGACAGCTCTTCACATCAGGTGGCCAAAGTATTGGAGTTTCAACTTCAGCATCAGTCCTTCCAATGCACACCCAGGACTGATCTCCTTTAGGATGGACTGGTTGGATCTCCTTGCAGTCCAAGGGACTCTCAAGTCTTCTCCAACACCACAGTTCAAAACCATCAATTCTTCAGCTCAGCTTTCTTTATAGTCCAACTCTCACATCCATACATGACTACTGGAAAAACCATAGCCTTGATTAAACGGACCTTTGGTGACAAAGTAATGTCTCTGCTTTTTAATATGCTGTCTAGGTTGGTCATAACTTTCTTTCCAAGGAGTAAGTGTCTTTTAATTTCATGGCTGCAATCACCATCTGCAGTGATTTTGGAGCCCCCCAAAATAAAGTTAGCTATTGTTTCCACTGTTTTCCCATCTATTTGGCATGAAGTGAGGGGCCTGGATGCCATGATCTTAGTTTTCTGAATGTTGAACTTTGAGCCAACTTTTTCACTCTTCTCTTTCACTTTCATCAAGAGGCTCTTTAGTTCTTCTTCACTTTCTACCATAAGGGTGGTGTCATCTGCATATCTGGCAATCTTGGTTCCAGCTTGCGCTCCCTTCAGCCCAGCGTTTCTCATGATGTACTCTGCATATAAATTAAATAAGCAGGGTGACAATATACAGCCTTGATGTACTCCTTTTCCTATTTGGAACCAGTCTGTTGTTCCATGTCCAGTTCTAACTGTTGCTTCCTGACCTGCATACAGGTTTCTCAGAAGGCAGGTCAGGTGGTCTATTATTCGCATTTCTTTCAGAATTTTCCACAGTTTATTGTGAACCAGACAGTCAAAGGCTTTGGCATAGTCAATAAAGCAGAATTAGATATTTTTCTGGAACTCTCTTGCTTTTTTCCATGATCCAGCAGATGTTGGCAATTTGATCTCTGGTTCCTCTGCCTTTTCTAAAACCAGTTGAACATCTGGAAGTTCACAGTTCATGTATTGCTGAAGCCTGGCTTAGAGAATTTTGAGCATTACTTTACTAGCATGTGAGATGAGTGCAATTGTCTGGTAGTCTGAGCATTCTTGGCATTGCCTTTCTTTGGGATTGGAATGCAAACTGACCTTTTCCAGTCCTGTGGCCACTGCTGAGTTTTCCAAATTTGCTCACATATTGAGTGCAGCACTTTCACAGCATCATCTTTCAGGATTTGAAATAGCTTAACTGGAATTCCACCACCTCCACTAGTTTGTAGTGATGCTTCCTAAGGCCCACTTGACTTCACATTCCAGGATGTCTGGCTCTAGGTGAGTGATCACACCATCGTGATTATCTGGGTTGTGAAGATCTTTTTCGTACAGTTCTTCTGTGTCTTCTTGCCACCTCTTTTTAATATCTTCTGCTTCCGTTAAGTCCATATCATTTGTGTCCTTTATTGAAGGTAAGAGGATCTATACAAATTTATATGTTGATGATATATACTATTTGTATGGTATCTGAGAAAAAATTATGTAGATTGCACTTAGGTAAGACAGGATATGTACTTCAGAGTGATGCAATATTTGGGGGATAAAGGAGGTGTGGAAGAAAATAGGGTTTTTTTTTTACATATATTTGAATATATTTAGTGAATATATTTTGCAAATCAGTGTAGAGAGGTGACTTGATGCCCTTTCTTCCTGCTCATTGCTATAGGGAGCTGGCAGTTCTTGGTGAAAAGCTACAAAGCTTTGTTTTATGAGCATAGAGGTCTTTGGGCCAAGAAGGGGTCAAGACCTAGAGTACTGATACTTTGGTATAAAGTGAAAAGTTATCAAAAAGTTTGAATAGATCAGGAATCTTTTAACAAGGTTGTATGGTGAAAAAAGTACAAGACAGAAAGAGGAACAGTGGGCTGGTCCTAAACTGAAAGTTTAAAGACTGACGGTCTCTTAGGTGGTTACACCGGAACCTGCTTTTACCCAGCTGTCCTGCTGGCCACCTTATGTCCTAAGAAGGAACCATGCAAATGAGGAAGTAAAAATCCAAGTTACAAAGACCTATGACACTGGGCTAGATCTATGGGACACTTGCTATTGAGCATAAGATTGAAGACAAGTGTATCCTTCTTAGCACCGGAGAGAACACTGCAAGACCAGCAATTGTACTGAAAGGGCTTTGCACCAAACTGCTGGACTGTCCTAGACTTAGCAGCGATACCAGCCCTACTCTTTGCAAGGATTAGGGCTCCTTTGTGAGAAACTGAGGTAGGCCAGCAGGGGGCACTGCTCAAATGTCAGGCCTGACAGAGATGGGTCGCAATGTGTACATCTGATTTAGTAAAATGGGTAATAAGCCCTAAAAGAATATGTTCATATGGTTCATTTGGGGGGATATTTTTATGAATCCTTGGATAGGAACTTAGCAAAAGATTGTTCCTCCTGCCAGTTTGGACATAAGAAGCTGAGTTTCTATAAATGGAACATCAGAACACTTGTGACTTGCTTTCCTATCTCATCTTGGAGAAACGGAATAGCGATAGAAGAGTTTGTGCTGCTAAAACAAAAACTTTGTTATGGATGCCTAATGTTTAGAACACAAGCTTTGTTTTGACAGATTATACTTAGGTTCTGGCTCTAGTATAAACTAAAAAGCTGTGTGATGTTTGGTGAATTATTTAAACTCCACGAGAGACTACATAAGAAGAATGATACCTGCTCTGAGATATTTTAGTAAGTAATACAGATAAAGGATATAGGTCGGTGCGTGACGCAATCTATGGAAGTGTGATTGTCATGATGGCGATTATTGTTATGGTTAATTCTAACCATGTCAGTCATCTACCATACTGGGTAAATTTCTGTTTCAGAGAGCTTGCAAATTTGGGGGTTCAATAGGTAATTTTTGCCTATGTTCATTAACTAAAACACATGTCCCGATCAGGGGTTAGTGCTTTAGTCAGTGTTGGGTGAGGGAGTCCTTCTTTCCCACCCTTGATGGAGAGATCTTCAACCATGAAATTCTGGCCTCTCTCCACTCTCTTTCTTTATAGAGGATGATTTGGTGAATTAATCTGATGAGTGAGTTGGGTACGCATATCTCCCCCATTTGTATTCACTGGGATGTGAGCTGCCAGGGAGGATCACGTGTTTCCTTCTCCTCATCCATGCCGAATGTACACTCTGCAGGGAGCCCTGCAAGTGAGGAGGTCAGTCAGGATCAGAGCCGGAGGCCTGAGTGAACAGGTCTATCTTGTTCTGGACGTAACTCACTTGTTAATACATTTAAACCACATTTTTCACTTTTTGTTGCTCATAGACATTTTAATTTCCTCTTGGAAATATTCAGGTGGTTATTTCTCAAAGATTCGTATGTTTTTGGAAATTGGGAAATTTTGCAAAAGCTACCAGGTAGAGAGAAGCCTGCTGCTGCTGCTGCTAAGTCGCTTCAGTCTCGTCCCACTCTGTGCGACCCCATAGACGGCAGCCCACCAGGCTCCCCGGTCCCTGGGATTCTCCAGGGAAGAACACCGGAGTGGGTTGCCATTTCTTTCTCCAGTGCATGAAAGTGAAAAGTTTACGTGAAGTCTCTCAGTCGTATTCGACTCTTAGCGATCCCATGGACTGCACCTACCAGGCTCCTCCACCCATGGGATTTTCCAGCCAAGAGTACTGGAGTGGGGTGCCATTGAGAGAAGCCTAGGATTATGAAAATATCCCAGCCATCCATGTTTCTCCTGAGGGAAAGCACTTTATACCTAATCGTATGTCTCATGTAATAGCAGCTCCAGCTCCAGCCAAGGGCAATATTAACACTGATGATTGATAGCAGTTTAGAATTTGCAAATAGGTACATAACAGTTTATGTCTTTGGACAGTTAACCATCTTTGTTTTGAAGAGGCACAAGTAAGGAAAATCATGTTAAGTGAGTTAATTAGCTATTGTTTTACATGCAGCATCTCCAATTTCTGTAAAAATCCTGCAGATTAAATAATATGGATCCCATTTTGCATATGTGAAAGTTAAGACTTTGAAAGGTTAGATAACTTTAACAGATAGGTAGGTTTTAAAATTAGGATTTTTTTCAACTCAGACAAAACTTGTATTCCAAAGTTCATGTTCTTTCTATTGTATCATTCTTTCTCTTTAAGACTAATATATTGTGAATTCAAGTCCTATTCTACTTTTATTATTTTCCTGAAAATATTGAATTGGTTTGCATGTTAGTGACATCTGTTTACTTTAATCTGATAGCACCTACAGAGTTATTGCAGTTCTGTTTCTAATTTTAACCTCAAAGAATGGAAACATAGGATGCTTAAACATCTTCCTTTCCTCAACTATTAACTCTGCAATGCATAGACCGCTCTGCTGAGCACACCAAGTCTGAGGACTGAAAGAACTTTAAATCCTATATCCTGGAAAAGCTTATTTTATTTTAACCTGCTAGTGTCATTCATGCAGTTAGCAGCGTGACTAAGTGCAGAGGACTGTCTTAACGGATACAGTTGGTCCTTAATAAGGTGGGACATGTGTGCAACAGAGAGGAATTATTTTCTAGGAGAATTATCAAGAGAAGTTTATGAACTAATGTCCCACAAATAAAATTTGGGATGAATACGGGTCTGCATGGGGTTAGTTTCTTGAAAGGAGTGTACACTGCACACAACATTGTTCTGAGAGCTAAATGTAAACTGCCCATGAGAAATAAAAAAAATAAAAATGATATTTAACCATTTTCTTTAGTCTTGCAAAACACTATCACTTTTGCTCTGTTTCTGCCATCTTATAGAAAATGAATGAAATGTAACTCTCCAGCTTTGGTGAAATATTTTGAAAAACTTGCCAAAGAGAAATCTGATAGGTTGATCATCCTCACTCTTATCAAATTAGTTTTGCAAATAGTAGTAACTTTTACTGTTTAACTTGGATAGCTTTGTCTGGGGGAGGTAGTCTGAAATAACTTATGAAACAGGCTTATAGCATAGGAATGATTTTTCATTGCAAGGGCATGATTGTCTCCTTTTCTTGAAAACTAGAACTGCCTCTTCAGCGAGAGGAACTGAACACGTGGTAGCTAAGGTGTACCTGAGGTGCAGGTAAAGAATCTGCCTGCAGTGCAGGAGACCCCAGTTTGATTCCTGGGTCGGGAAGATCCCCTGGAGAAGGGATAGGTTACCCACTCCAGTATTATTGGGCTTCCCTGGTGGCTCAGGTAAAGAATGGTAAAGAATGGCTCAGATGGTAAAGAATCCACCTGCAATGTGGGAGACCTGGGTTCAATCCCTGGGTTGGAATGATCCCTGAGTTGGGAAGATCCCCTGGAAAAGGCATGGCAACCCACTGCAGTATTCTTGCCTGGAGAATCCCCATGGACAGAGGAGCCTGGCAGGCTACAGTCCACAGAGTTGCAAAGACTCCGACATGACTAAGCGACTGACAAAGAGGCAGTGGAGCATCGCTGCTGAGTGGGCAGGCCAGCCCCTCATAATGACTGTGCAGCCTCAGACTCCTTCAGTTCTATGACTCTCATTCCAGTAAAATGGGACAATGAACATTTTACTTTTACACCAGGAAAATGAAAACAATGACATTACCTATTTGATAGATCTACAGTGATATCACCTATCTGACATATCTACATATGTAATCATTACCAACAATAATTTAAACAGTTTTTAAGACCTCAGACCACATGGTAATGATTCAGAGCATGTTGGATATGATAGTGGGTGTTGTCTACACTGTTCAATACTACAGTTGAAACTATGTTATAATTTATCAAGCTGGGTATCACTCAAAGTAATTATAAACATTTACCAACTTATCATGATTGCTATTCTTATGCAAAATCCTTGGTTAGAATCTACTTTCTTAAATTCTGTCTATTTTTTATTGATATATAGTTAATTTACAATATTGTGTTAATTTCCGATGTCCAGCACAGCAATTCAATTTTACATACGTGTGCATATATATATAGATATATATATGTGTGTGTATATATATAGAGAGATATATAGAGATATATAGATACATATACATTGTGTGTGTATATATAGAGAGATATATAGATAGATATACATGTG
>SJYQ01002225.1:244680-293267 GCA_006410935.1 Redunca redunca
GTGTGTGTGTATATATATATGTATATATATATATATATATATTCTTTTTTGGATTCCTTTCCTTTACAGGACATTACAAAATATTGAATATAGTTCCCTGTGCTACACAGTAGGTCCTTGTTATATATCTCATATATGGTAGTATATATATGTTACTCTCAAACTCCTAATTTATTCCTTCTCACACCCTCCTTTGGTAACCGCTAGTTTGTTTCCTAAGTCTGTGAGTCTATTTCAGGTTAGTAAATAAGTTTGTTTGTGCCTTTTTTTTCTTAGATTCCACGTGTAAGTGACTTCAGATGGTGTCTGCCTTTCTCTGTCTGACTTACTTCACTTAGAGGATAATCTCTCGGTCCATCCATGCTGCTGGAAACACACTGTTTCATGCTTTTTATGAGTAATATTCCCTTGTATACATGTACTGCATCTTTTTTATCCATTCATCTGTGGATAGACATTTAGGTTGTTTCCATGTCTTGGTTATTTTAAACAGTGCTGCAGTGAACATCAGGGTACATGTATCTTTTCCAATTATAGTTTTCTGTGGATTTAAGCCCAGGAGTGGGATTGATAGATCATATGGTAGCTCTATTTTTAGCTTTTTAAGAAACTTCCATACTGTTCTCTGGGCTCCCCTGGTAGCTCAGCTGGTAAAGAATCCACCTGCAATGCAGGAGACCCTGGTCCGATTCCTAGGTTGGGAAGATCCCGTGGAGGAGGGCGTGGCATCCCACTGCAGCATTCTTGCCTGGAGAATCCCCATGGACAGAGGAGCTTGGCGGGCTACAGTACCTAGGGTCACAAAGAGTTGGACGTGAAAGAGCAGCTAAGCATAGCATGAAGTGAACTGAAGTGAAAGTCACTCCGTCGTGTCTGACTCTTTGCGACCCCCATCGACTATATAGTCCATGGAATTCTCCAGGCCAGAACACTGGAGTGGGTAGCCTTTCCCTTCTCCAGGGGATCTTCTCAGCCCAGGGATTGAACCCAGGTGTCCCATATTGCAGGCAGATTCTTTACCAGCTGAGCCACCAGGGAAGCCTTACTGTTCTCCACACTGAGAGAACACTATGTGCTAATTTACATTCTCACCAATAGCGTAGGAAGCTTCCCTTTTTTCCACTCCCTCTCTAACATTTATTGTTTATAGACTTTTTGATGATGGCCATTCTGGCCAGTGTGAGGTGATACCTCATTGTAGTTTTGATTTATATTTCTCTAATAATTAGCAATATTTAACATGTTTTCATGTGCTTTTTGGTGATCTGCGTGTCCTTGGAGAGATGTCTATTTAGATCTTCTTCCCAGTTTTTGATTGAGTTTTTTTTTTTTTTAATTGAGTTTATGAGCTATTTGTATATTTTGGAGATTAATCCCTTGTCAGTTGCATCATTTGGAAATATTTTCTCCCAATTTGAGGGTTGTGTTTTCATTTTGTTTATGGTTTCCTTTGCTATGAAAAAGCATTTCATTAGGCTCCACTTGTTTATTTTTGTCTTTATTTCCATTACTCTAGGAGATGGATCCAAAAATATATTGCTGTGATTTTATGTCAAAGAGTATATGGTGCCCGAGTTTTCCGCTGAGTTTTATAGTATCCAGTCTTACATTTAGATCTTTAATTCATTTTGAGTTAATTTTTGTGTATGGTGTTAGAGAATGTTCTAATTTCATTCTATTACAGTAGAATTTACTTTTATTAACCACAAATATACCTGGTATTTGGATGTTTCTACCTAACAGAAGGAAGTAATTTCATTTGAATCAAAATCACAGCTTTCTGCTTTTTTCTTTCCCAAATGTAAAATAGACCTTATAGTGGAATATGGTGATGCTACTAAAAAGACAAAATTCTAAGACCATTTCCTATAGCACAGGTTTCTTGGCTCCTTTGCTTGTTGGAAGATGAGTGAGAGACAGTGCTGTTTTCCCACCTTAGCTTTGTCATCTTTAGCTTGAAATTTGCAATGGAGAAACTCACTGGAACCCACTCATTTGTACTGCCCTCAGTGCCTGAATTTAACAGTGGGGCTCTGAGAGGCTTTGCCAGTTCACACAGTCAACTGGGGCAGAGCTGAGGTTGGGGCATAGCTCTCTTGTCTCAATCTGGTGTTGTGCATGCTCGCTGCTCATTTTCTCAGTTGTGTCCGACTCTTTGCAATCCTGTGGACCATAGCCCTCTGGGCTCCTCTGTCCATGGAATTTTCCAGGTAAGAATACTGGAGTGGGTTGCCATTTCCTCCTCCAGGGCATCTTCCCTGACCCAAGGACTGAACCCATATCTCTTGCCAGTGCAAGCAGGCTCTTTACCCCTGAGCCACCTGGGAAGCCCACTAATTACCTGGAAGATAGCTGTCATTCTGCTTCCAGATTTGGCCCAGGTACTAACTTTTCTGTTATAATGAAAGAAGCCAAAACCAAAACTTTATCTTTTTCACAAAGAGTATTTTTCCTCCCATCCCCTCTTCGTTTAGACTGTTGTTTCCTGGATGAGAATGTGAGTGATGTAGGTGTTGAAAGTAGAACCACTAGCTGATCTTCCAAAAATCTGCAAGTTAGGAACTTTAGGGATACTAGTATGTGTGTGCTATGGCTCTGAGAAAGTTGTTGCATAGATTTAGGTTCTTCTCTGTTTCTGATAAGATCCTTTAGAATATTGGTTTTCATCCATTCTTTTCCTTTGCTATAGCAATCTTTTAAATCCTTAATCGTTAGAAATTTTCCCAGCCCAGTTTAATTAATTAAGAGAAGTTTGTGTGCATATGTTTGAAAAGAAAGGAAAGTTTAATGTTCAAATAATACAACTAGGGCTTTTGGATCCAAATGTATTTTTAAAGGAAAAGTATTTTATGAAAAGGACCTCTGGTCATCCTAGCCTTAATCATTTTTATTTTGGAAATGTTAGTTCTTTACAGTCTATGAAAAAATGAAATGGCAAAAGCACATTACTCCAAATTAATGAAAATATGGAACTCAGCTTTGAAATACTGGGACAGTTAGTTGAATTTCCTCAGCAACACTCTGAGTCAAAGCTGAAGGGCATCATTTGCTAGTTCTGGTTTATAAAGTCGCTTCCTCATAATGTCTTCCTTCAAGAAGGGAAGCTACTCAAAATGAAAAGGAGGGGAGAATATTGAGTGGAAATAATGATTCATTGCCACAACTCCCAGCAATAGAATAATCCATTCACAGGGTTCACAGTCATCTGTTTTTCTGTGCCATTATGCTAATGAATCACTGCTGTTTACTGCCTGGGGAGTAGGACCTTTCAACGCCTGTAAGAAAGAAACGCTGTTTGAAAGCTGGCTTCTTGGTTAGAATGCCAAAATGTTTTGTGACATGCTCTAGTTCCCCAAACCTAGTAGTAGAAAGGACTGCATTCATATTCTAAACTTTAAGAAAGTGTGCTTCTCTTAGGGAGGGACCGTGTCCTTCCTGGGAGTGTGTCACTGGGGTGAGATCTGAAGGCGCTTGCATCACTGTCGCTGTCAGGCAAAACAGACTTGATCAGTAATTTGTCCCTGTTGCCTCTGGCTCATTTAAAACAGACAAGTACAAATAAGCAGATATAATGCCGTTTTTGCATCTTTAAGAGAATTTATTATGTTTTGAATTCACTCTCTTGACTTCAAACTTTCCAAGAAGCTTTGGGTCAAGATAGTAACTACCTCTTCTCTCGGTTATTTTTGGTCTGCAAATTGAGACTTTTGAAATTAATTCTAAAAGCAGTTGATTTAAAAAAACATGTTGGAAAATAAAATAATCTCTGGGGATGTCACATGTAACGGTACTAAAGTAGGATTGTCTTGCTTAGATGTTTTGATCAATCATTTTATTTCTAATGCTGGTATGATAGGGAGTAACATAGTCTATGTTCTGGTCCTTTGGAGTTGATGGATGAGGTACTTGGCCTCACTACTTTGAATGTTTATGACTATGGTAATTCATTTTTTGTTTCTCTAATAATGTATATTATTATTGCCCCAGCTGAGCTTCCTAGTAAGAAATCAATCTGTTGTCATTGAGATATTTGAAAATTTCATCTACATGAGTGATGGGATTCACTTTCAGAGTACGATGCAATCTTTCCAAAAGAAATAAAGAGAATTAGAATACAAAATAAGAGACCAGAGCAAACACTGTGTTTCTCAGGCAATGCTGGCTGTAGCTGAGCAAAGAATTCTGGTTTCCCGAGTTCCAAACCAGCAGAAACAATTCCCCAGAGAGAATCACTATCTCCAATCAGAACTGAAAAAGAATAACTAATACAATGAAATCATTAGGGATTAAATGGTAGCTCAACTAATCTCTTTCCTTTTAGGCTGAATACATTCATTTTCTAGCGAATGGAAAATGGGTCATAAAAATAGTATTTTAGTGTGGTGTTTTTCACGTAAAATCATTTAAGCCTAGTCATAGTTCCAGATGGTCAAAATGAAAATCACTCAACTCACGATAGAGGTTATACTTAAATTGATAGCTGGGAATTTACCAGGATTTTGTTGTATTCTGGAAATTCAGAATGTTTAAGGACCTCTAATATGCCTGAATATGATTCAGAGGTTTAGTAAATAGACCTGATATAACTATACTATGACAAAAGTAATTTTATACATGGCATTCATTGTCAAGTGGCACAAGTATGAAAGATGTCAGCCACATCAGCACTTCAGTTCAGTTCAGTTCAGTTGCTCAGTCGTGTCTGAATCTTTGCAACCCCATGAATCACAGTAGGCCAGGCCTCCCTGTCCATCACCAGCTCCTGGAGTTCACTCAAACTCACGTCCATCGAGTCGGTGATGCCATCCAGCCATCTCATCCTGTCGTCCCCTTCTCCTCCTTTCCCCGATCTCTCCCAGCATCAGGGTCTTTTCCAATGAGTCAACTCTTCACATGAGGTGGCCAAAGTACTGGAGTTTCAGCTTTAGCATCATTCCTTCCAAAGAAATCCCAGGCCTGATCTCCTTCAGAATGGACTGGTTGGATCTCCTTGCAGTCCAAGGGACTCTCAAGAGTCTTCTCCAACACCACAGTTCAAAAGCATCAATTCTTCGGCAACTCTCACATCCATACATGACCACTGGAAAAACCAGAACCTTGACTAGATGGACCTTTATCGGCAAAGTAATGTCTCTGCTTTTGAATATGCTATCTAGGTTGGTCATAACTTTCCTTCCAAGGAGTAAGCGTCTTTTAATTTCATGGCTGCAATCACCATCTGCAGTGATTTTGGAGCCCAGAAAAATAAAGTCTGACACTGTTTCCCCATCTATTTCCCATGAAGTGATGGGACCAGATGCTATGATCTTCGTTTTCTGAATGTTGAGCTTTAAGCTGACCTTTTCACCTTCCACTTTCACTTTCATCAAGAGGCTTTTTAGCTCCTCTTCACTTTCTGCCATAAGGGTGGAGTCATCTGCATATCTGAGGTGATTGATATTTCTCCCTGAAATCTTGATTCCAGCTTATGCTTCTTCCAGTCCAGCGTTTCTCATGATGTACTCTGCATAGAAATTAAATAAGCAGTATGCCAATATACAGCCTTGACGTACTCCTTTTCCTATTTGGAACCAGCCTGTTGTTCCATGTCCAGTTCTAACTGTTGCTTCCTGACCTGCATATAGGTTTCTCAAGAGGCAGGTCAGGTGGTTTGGTATTCCCATCTCTTTCAGAATTTTCCACAGTTTATTATGATCCACACAGTCAAAGGCTTTGGCATAGTCAATGAAGCAGAAATAGATGTTTTTCTGGAACTCTCTTGCTTTTTCCATGATCCAGCGGATGTTGGCAATTTGATCTCTTGTTCCTCTGCCTTTTCTAGAACCAGCTTGAACATCAGGAAGTTCACGGTTCACGTATTGCTGAAGCCTGGCTTGGAGAATTTGGAGCATTACTTTACTAGCATGTGAGATGAGTGCAATTGTGTGGTAGTTTGAGCATTCTTTGGCATTCCTTTCTTTTGGATTGGAATGAAAACTGACCTTTTCTAGTTCTGTGGCCACTTGGACACTGGTAATTCAAGTGGATTATATGGCAACATAATAATTTTTTCATTCATCCCTGTTGGAATAGATTCATTCTTTCAGAAACTATTTGTAACAAAGTAACAAAAGATAGAAATATTGACCATTTCCATGGGGATATTACTTCTTAGTCTATTTCTATGGACCTTTGCTCCAGGGCTGATTAAAATATATGGAATTTTGTGGGTCTTGCTATTTGCTGAAAATCAGTATGACATAGTGGTGCATCTCAAATTGCTATAGTTTTTCTTGTTGTTTTATTTTTAAACTTTTTATTTAGTATTGGGATATAGTCAAATAACAATGTTGTAATAGTTTCAGGTGAAAAGTTAAAAGACTCAGCTATACATACACATATATCCATTCTACCTGAGACCTGCCTCCTCTCTAGGCTGCCATATAACATTGAGCAAAGTTCCCTGTGCTACACAGTAGATCCTTGTTGGTTATCCATTTTAAATCCATCAGAGTGTACAAATTGCAGTAGTTTACCTAATCTTTTTTTAGGACTTTCTTGGGAACTGACATGTGTCTAAATTTCCCATAATTACTTATCATTCCAAGACATATAAAGACATCCAGTGAATTACTTTGTGGATTGCTTTCAGTCAAAATATAATTTTCCTGCACAGGAAGAAGTTTGATTTCATTGAACTAAGTAAATATTTATACAGAGGTAAATACATGTCAGGTATTTTCCAGATGCTTAAGATACCACCTGGGTGTCGGTAGTCCTTGTGAACTTACTAGAGTATAGGAAAGTGTGGGGACAAAATACTTTTGTGTCTCAGAATAGATGTCTTTGTGGGGTTTGCAGGGGCTCACAGTCTCTGAGATATCTTTGAACTGTGGGATTTCTAGCTTTGTAAACTATGGGATATTATGTTCCCTTTCTGAGCCTCATGTCTATGTGCAAAGTGGAGATAACACTTAATGTTAAATGGTAGTTTTGAGGATTAAACTGAACATATATAAAGCTCTCAGTGTAGTAAATGGCAGAAAAGATGCCCTATGAAAAGTGTTTATTCCTGTTATTACCCTAATGTTCTTAGGAAGATCATATTCATCTAGAAACACTTGGAATTTAGAAAAAAACCATGATGATTTTGATTCACTTGGAAGTCTTCAGGCTCACTGAGATCATGAAGATTTGAGGGGCAGAAAGGACCCTGGAAGCAGCCCAAATCCCTTACAAGAAGAAATGAGGATGAAGGTTCCCTAAACTCTTTTGGAGAGTGAATCGCTGAATAGGGAGACCCGTACTGAGTCAGAGAAGACGCAAAGCACTGTGTTCCCCATAGGAAGATTCAGAGAAGAAGCTCTGCTGATACCAAACGGAAAAGTGCATCCTTTGCTGCTCAGCCACATCCGAGGGAATCATGCACCAAGCATTCACTTTGCAAATACATATTTACTGTATGAGTACTACGGACTGGGTTTCCCAGGTGGTGCAGTGGTAAAGAATCTCCCTGCCAACCCAGGGATGCAGGTTTGACTCTCTTGGGCCTGGAAGATCCCCTGGAGTAGGAAATGGTACCCCACTCCAGTATTCTTACCTGAGAAATCCCATGGACAGAGGAAACTGGCGGGTTCAGTCCTCAGAGTCATAAAGAGTTGACTCAGTACATGACTGAGGTACTGAGCATGCATGTGCACTAGTGCACACACACACACACACACACACACACACACAGTGGGTACTGGGCTTGGTTTTGAATGCTGAAAATAAAGAAGTGAAAAAGTGATAAAAATCACTGTTCTCATGGAACTCACATTGTTGCAGAGGGGAAAAGACAAGACATGTGGTCTCTGCATAAAGTATGAGGCATGTAGTTAGTGCTTACTGAAAGTCGCTGAGTCGTGTCTGACTCTATGACCCAATGGACTAAACAGTCCATGGAAATCTCCAGGCCAGAATACTGGAGTGGGTAGCTTTTCCCTTCTACAGGGGATCTTCCCAACCCAGGGATCGAAGCTAGGTCTCCTGCATTGCAGGCCGATTCTTTACCAGCTGAGCCACCAGGGAAGCCCAAGAATACTGGAGTGGGTAGCTTTTCTCTTCTCCAGAGGATCTTCCCAACCCAGGAATCGAACTGGGGTCTCCTGCATTGCAGACAGATTCTTTACCAACTGAGCTATCAGCGAAGCCATGAGGCATGAAAGAAGATGAGAAGTGCCCGTGAGGAAAATAAATCTAAGAAAGGGATAAGAAGTGCTATTGATTGTAGCTTTCAATGGAATGGCCAGGGTAAGCTTCAGTGAGGATGTCTCCTGCGAGCAAATATTTGGAAGAAACACAGGAATGAGCAAGGCAGAAAATCAAAGTGAAGAGGATTGGAGGGAGGGGAGGCAGGCCTGGTGTGAAGACTCTAAGTTGGGAACGTGTTAGTGTGTTTGAGGAGCAGGGTTGAAGATGAACAGGCTAGAGCAGAATCAGCAAACAGAAGAGAATTGGGACGGATAGGAATCCTGGTTACACGGGACTGTGAAGACCTTCATAAGAAATTGGCATTTACTCCCACTAGTGTGCGAAGCCTGTGGCGGAGTTGATCAGATGAGCATCATGGTTTGATTTCATTTCTTGTTAATCCTTGAGCTAACTACTGGATAACAGTAGACTTTAGGGGCAGGAGGAAGGTATACAAGGGGGTTAAGAGCAATAGTAAGGGGCTCTTTTAGGAAGCTCTGTTGAGGAAATCATCCACTACAGTGGCCAGTCTATCTTGTCCATCAGTATTCTATAGATCAGGCCCTTCAAGGTCAGCAGGAAGCCTGTTCTGCTGGAGCTAGGGAGTGGTGACAGGCAGGAAGCCCGGCAGCCATCCTGTTTGGAGTTCTGGTGGGCCACCCCGAACAGCAAAGTAGCAGTGCTTCCAGCACTAAATAGCCACTGTTCAGTTGGCACTGGGGAGCAAAGCAGTGGTAGCTGCGGTGCACAGAAGCACGGGTACACCCTCCACGGGTGCACAGAAGCGCTGGCACACACCCCCACCAACAGGGAGGCGGGGCGACAGCTGCAGGAAAGCATGACTAGCAGTGTGCCCTGGGTGGCCTCAGTACCAGGGTAGCCTCACATTTGCATGTATCAGCATGGAGCGTTTCAGAGTGATGGGAACAGACACTGTGGCAGGATGATCTTTTGTAATATTAACCAGTGATTTAGGCGTCTAGGCTTTGCAGCATCAATTGCCTCAGGGAAGGAATGTTGCAGCAGAAGCTCAGTAAAATTTCAAAAGTTCTCTCCCCCCAAGAGAACTCAGGATACGGAGAGTGTCTGATGCATCAAGACAAGTCTTCCAGCTCCCTGGGGCTTCAGGTTTGGGGGAGGATGAGGTGAAGGGGCAAAGACACAGCAAGAAGGGCAGTCACTGTGAGTGTCTGGGAGAGGGGAGACCTCTGCCCTGCTCGAGCAAGCTAAGATGTAGCGGTGAGGAGCAAACCCTGGAGAAGTCTGGGGGGATACGAGAGCGGGAGGTACTTGTGTCTTTTTGCCCAGGTAGACTCAAGGAGAGGACAAGAACCCTGAGAGGAAAGGCCTGCATGGTTTGTGGAGATATGTACACCATAGTTACCAGGGCATTTGCACTTGGATGGACCTGAGATTAACACCTATTAGGTTCTCATTAAATAATTATTATTAGCAGTTTTTAACATATTTTTAGGCCCTCTTACTGAGGCTAGTTCTTGTGTAGGAGGTGTAGAGATGAAGGGGAGCAACAGAAACTGGGTGTTGTATACTTAGTGGTACCATTCTATGACTACTAGGACATACCACGTGCTGGCCGCCCTTCCTGTAGGCAGGAAGGAAAATGCATTAGACAGAGCTGTGGGGTGAGAAAGGTGGGTGGATGCTCAGATCAATGCTAGGTAAAATAATGAAAAAAAAAACCAGTTTATTATTGGTAGATTTTTGTCACAGCAAAACCTCTCTGTCAAAAAAAAAAAGAAATATTTTTATCCTCAGCCACTCTTCTATTGATGCCTTCACTCCATACATGGATACACACAGGATCCATACACTCTTGCCTTTCTCTTCTTCCATTTCTAGTCAAGTTAATCTCACAGCAACTAAGATTCTGTCATAGTAGCCTATTAACAGGTAACAACAGCCTGGAGTTTGGACTGCTTTCCTTCCTCACCTTGCCCAGTGCATATTTTTTGTTTCCAGGGCTTGATTTAGGAGAATTTGGCTTATCTTTACTCATGGTTTTAAAGATGAAGGAAGAGAGATTTAATACCATTTTGTGACCTTCCTCTTTGAATCATATTTACTGTAGTCAGATAGGAAGTCGGCCTCGAAGGCTGATTTCTTTTTAAACTTCTCATTTTGTATTGGGATATAGACTATTAACAATGTTGTGATAGTTTCAGGTGAACAGCAAAGGGACTCAGCCATACATATACATGCATCCATTCTCCCCCAAGGACTTCCCTGGTGGCTCAGTGGTAAAGAGTCTGCCTGCCAGTGCAGGAGACATAGATAGTCCTGGGTCAGGAATATCCCCTGGAGGAGGAAATGGCAACCCTCTCCAGTATTCTTGCCCAGAGAACCCCACAGACAGAGGAGCCATGGGGTTGCAACTAACTACTAACTAAACTACATTCTTCCCCCAACTTCCCTCCCATCCAGGCTGCCACATAACATTGAGCAGAGTTCCCTGTGCTATCCAGAAGGATGGTTATCCATTTTAAATACAGCAGTGTGTACATGTCCATTCAAAAGTCCCTAACTACCTCTTCCTTCCAACCTTCCTCCTGACAACCATAAGTCCATTCACTGAGTCTGTGAGTCCATTTCTGCTTTGTAAGCAAGTTCATTTGTATAATTCCTTTTTAGATTCCACACATAGGGAAAGTCATGCAATATTTCTCCTTCTCCGCCTGACTTATTCATTCGTATGACATTCTTTAGGCCCATCCGACCCATTGCTATGGTACGATTTCATTCTTTCTCATCTCTGAGTAATGTTCCATTGTTTATATATACCGCATCTTATTTATATTTGAGAAAGAAATAATGACTGAAGTGGTAAGATTGTTGATATTACTGTTCAATTTTTCTTCGATTATTATATTTATAAATAAATTTAAAATCAATTGGTTGGATGACATCATTAGCAAAACCCTGTATATGTTTTATAACATCACCCTTTTCTCCACCAAAGCTGTTTTTTATCCTTTTTATCCTGTTTTTATCCTCTTTAGCAGTATAAAAGTGGATCCAAGCACTGGAAATGTGAAAGTTGTTCAGCTGATGGACAAAATACTACATATATGTTACTGCATTCTCAAACTCAGTATTGGCCAGTAGGATGGCCTAGTTAAGGGATTAATGTGATATGTGTCAAAAGAATTTTGGTCCCCCAAATACCTGTAATTTAATATTGAGGCTTAAGTTGTTAGATGTATTCCATTATTTAAGGAGTAGACTCACATGAGTGTAAATATCTGGAAAAATAATGCTTAAAGGATTTTTGGTCATTTGAATGTTAGTAAAAGTCATTTGGGTAAAGGAGAAAGAGCACTTAAGGATTCCTGGGGTGGAAGTGGGTTTAAGAGAGGACATGTTTAGGAGAAAGTGACAGGAGAGGAGAGGAGAGAATACTAAGTATTATTGACACTTCCCACGTTCTCCCCGGAGTTCACTCTGCTTCCAAGAGTGAGTTTTCTGTCAGGGTTGCAGTTGGGACCTGGAAAGGTACGCGCACTGTGCTCATTTGGTAAGAATGTGGTCAGGGATTTAAGGTATGGATACAGCTGTGATCAGGGCTGAAGACTGCCATGTCCAAGCTGCCTCATAGTCTCTGGGATTCCTGAGCCAGTCATGAGTCTATTGAGGGGTTAGGACTTCACGTTTCAGATGGCATTTGCAGTCGTAATATGAAGCCAGGATCACAGCACAGTGGTTAAGAGAATACTTCAGTTCAGTCACTCCGTCGTGTCCGACTCTTTGTGACCCCATGGACTGCAACACGCCATGCCTCCCTGTCCATCACAAACTCCCAAAGTCTACTCAAACTTATTTCCATTGAGTCAGTGATGCCATCCAACCGTCTCATCCTCAGTGTCAGAAGATAAGAGAATACTGCTGCTGTTGCTTCTAAGTCACTTCAGTTGTGTCTGGCTCTGTGCAACCCAATAGATGGCAGTCCACCAGGCTCCCCCATCCCAGGGATTCTCCAGGCAAGAACACTGGAGTGGGCTGCCATTTCCTTTTCCAATGCACAGAAGTGAAAAGTAAAAGTGACGTCACTCAGTCGTGTCCAACTCTTAGCGACCCCGTGGATTGAAGCCTGCCAGGTTCCTCAATCCATGGGATTTTCCAGGCAAAAGAATACTGGAGAGGGGTGACACTGCCTTCTCCGTAAGAGAATACTAGGAGAATATTAAGATCAAATGTTGATCTTAATATTTTGTTGATCTTAAGATCAAATGTTTGATCAAATATTAAGATCAAAAGATTAGGTCTTTTAACACTGTTTTCTGCTATAGATTATGAATCTACAAATCTCAGCCCTTCATTCTCAATAACAGAAGAAATAGCTTAGGTATTAATTACAAGGTTTTGACAATGCATTACTACCTAGTCTCAAAACAGTGCAAATGGTTTTCTTCTGATGATAGTTAATCCGTACTTTCTTCTAAATGATGAACATTTTACTGTTAAACAGAAGCAATATGTTTTATTTACTTGGAAGAAGTTTATGCTTACCTGGTTAGTTAATTTTGTAAATTAACTAACAAACTGACTCTTGTTTGAAGTAATCGAAAATGAGACTCAAGCAGAACTCACATACTGATGAGCCTTAATAGTTGCAATCCTTGTTCAGAGAAAGTGAGTGAGTAAGTTTAAGAGAGAGAGCATGAACACACACATGCATGCCTAAGTGTGGTACTAGGGAGAGAAAACAACATAGGTATAATATGTAGTAACATTTTTAAGTGTTTACCATGTGCCAGATGTTGTTAGGTAAGTACTATTATTTTTCCTGTTTCATAGCTTATGAAACTGAACAGTTAAATTACGAGTGTTTCTTTTTAACTATAGAAAAGGAAAGACTAAAATAGGGGAAATTAGAAGGAAAAGGAAGCAGAAATTCTCTCATTTTTTTTATCCTTTCCAGAGTGATGTTTAAGCATGACAAAAATGAAAGCAGATTTTCTGGGAGCAGTAACCTTTCCCATGGCCGATATTGCAAAATTAGTGAGCAATAGGCTCATCAGGTGACACTAGTGGTAAAGATGGAGAAGGAAACGGCCCCCCACTCTAGTACTCTTGCCTGGAAAATCCCACGGCAGAGGAGCCTGGTGGGCTGCAGTCCATGGGGTCGCTAGGAGTCGGACATGACTGAGCGACCTCACTTTCAGGCATTGGAGAAGGCAATGGCAACCCACTCCAGTGTTCTTGCCTGGAGAATCCCAGGGACAGGAGAGCCTGGTGGGCTGCTGTCTATGGGGTCGCACAGAGTCAGACACGACTGAAGCGACTTAGCAGCAGCAGCAGCAGTGGTAAAAAATCTACCTGCCAGTCCAGGAGAAGCAAGAGGTGTGGATTTAATCCCTGGGCCAGGAGGATCCCCTGGAGTAGAAAACAGCAGCCCATTAGAGGATCCTTGCCTGGAAAATTGCACGGACAGTGGAACCCCACAGACTACAGCCCATGGGGTCGCAGAGAGTTGGAGATGACTGAACACCCACGGGTGAGCTATCCAAGAACTTTGAATTGCAAGCTGACTTCTTTATTTTACTTGAACGTCACTGAAAATAGTTTGATAGTTGTTTATTTCCTTTGTAATAGATGGTATTATTGTGAGATGACATTGAAATCTGTACCAGCTGAGAATGTTGTTCATATTCATGATATGTTTAATAGAAATAGACCAGAAAGGGTCTGAAATAAGTGACGTTGCTTTCATAGGCAAAAGAGCACCTTGCATTAATATAGAGCTACACTAAAAAACTATATCCCCAGGCTTTGTTCAAAGTCCAAAATGGAACGTTTGGTGAGTAAATTTTGCTATTTATTATCAAAGAAGCAAGTACCTAATCAGTTTGATTCCATTTCACATATACAACACATAGCATACAAACATACACACATCTGTGAAAAAGACTATACCACAAAAATATTATACTATGTGGTTATTGCTGAGTGGTCTATTGATTTTTTTCTTCTTTTTGACTGACTTTTTAAAACAGTTCACAAAAACACAGGCCCCCATTTGCAGTAAGAAAATGTTGTCAATCTAACCAATGTTTATTACACTGCCATTGAGTAAGTGCTTTTGTTTGCGGATCTTTGTAAAAGATACAATCACATATTAGAGAGACTCCTGCCCTTTAGAAATTCTTTACTGAGGAAATAGACACAAAATACGAACTACTCTCATCTCAGATACTGATTTCTTAATAAGAAAGCAATCTCTGAGAACAGTATTGTTCAGGGGAGACTACAAAGAGAAAGGAGAGATCAGGCTGGTCTTAAAAGATAGGTCCAATCCAAGGGGACGTGTGAGGAGACAAGAAATTTCTGTTGGATGTAATGGTTTCCATAAAAACATAGAGGTCACAAAGTATTATATTTATTTGAAGCTCAGGTATGGGATTCGTGGTGAAGAGAAACAGTGAGATTATCCCCCACTGTGGTGATCTTTGACTATCAGGTTCGTACCTTCTCCGAGCAGCTTCTAACTAGCCCTTTTAAAAGTGCACAGAAGCATCTTAAAGCAATCCTAAAGTTTCGGAAGAGAGATTCCAGGCCCCATCTTCCCATTTGTTTTGACATTTGTCCCTCATCCTGTCTTTTTGTTATGCCTGTTTGGTTTTAGTGTCTTGATTTCAAATTTTCTGCTTTGTTCTCATCTATAATTTCTTCAAGATACTACTGTTCCTTGAAACCACTTGTAGGCACCACAGGTTAACAGTGCCATGCCCTCAAGACTATAATTTATGCATACCAACCGAAGCTTCATTTTGTCCTAGCATGCGTTTGCCAAATGAAGCAATAAGAAAGAAATAAAAGAAAATATATTTGTTAGTTTTGTTGTTGTTGTTATGTAACAAAATACTCCAGGGCTTTGTTTTTCGGTCACTAAGTTGTGTCTGACTCTCTGTGACCCCATGGACACCAGGCTTCCCTGTCCTTCACTATCTCCCAGAGTTTGCTCAAACTCATATCCATTGAGTCAGTGATGCTATCTAACTATCTCATCCTTTGTCATCCACTTCTCCTCCTGCCTTCAATCTTTCCCAGTATCAGGGTCTTTTTCAATTCAGCTCTTCCTATCAGGTGACCAGAGTATTGGAGATTCAGCTTCAGCATCTGTCCTTCCAGTGAACATTCAGGGTTGACTTCCTTTAGGATAGACTGGTTTGATCTCCTTGCTGCTTGAAACAACAAATATTTATTATGACACCAGTTTCTGGGAGTTAGGAACCTGGAGTACCTTAGCTACCTAGGTGGGTATGGCTCAGGTCTCTTAGGCTACAGGTGTTGGCTTATGTCTCCAAGAACTTTGATGAGAGCTGGAGGATCTGCTTTTAAACTCATTCAAGTGGTCACTGCCAAGGGCTTCATTTCCTTGCTGTTTTCATAATGCTGCTCACAAGTTGACTTCACCTCAAACAAATGTCTGTTCAATTATAAGTAACCAATAAGTTATTTCCAGTGAATTTTTGAAAGATTAGGATCCATTTGTGTAATAATATATATTTTCAAATATAGTTCCCATAAGAAATAATGGTGTCATAATTATTTCTACCACATATTTGTAGCCTAGAACTCTTTGATCAAAATGAGTCACCATATGAAGTCAAATTTTCCTTTAATATTTGTAAAAATACTGTTTAGGGTCCTATTCCATACCCCATTGGAAGGCAGATATCTTTTCTATGGTTTTTGGAAATTTTCAAGGTCTCCTGCATTGCAGGTAAAGAATCCTCCTGGGTTTGATCCTTGGGTTGGGAAGATCCCCTGGAGAAGGGAAAGGCTACCCACTCCAGTATTCTAGCCTGGAGAATTCCACGAACTGTATAGTCCATGGGGTCATAAAGAGTCGGACATGACTGAGCGGTTTTCACTTTCACTTTTCCTGCATCCCAATGAAATTCCTAACTCCCACCTCAATCTGATTAGCATGTCCTTCTGTGCTATGATCTCTGCATCCAAGATCAGCACAAACATGAACTACAAGTTGTTTTCTGTGTTTTCTGTGACTCCCCCAGAGCATACAGGATAAGCTATATGCAACAAGTAGTTTTGGGATGTTATTTAGCGGGAGCAGGCAAAGAGGTGCTCCAGGAGAGGTTTGATACCATCCATCACACAGCTGAGAAAACAATTCAGGATATAACATTTCTCATAAAAGATTCCGCAGGGATTTGTACTACTAGGAATCCTCTGACCACAACACCCTATCATATTGCTGGGCCTATTTTCTTTCCAGCTGTGGCACCCCTCCCACTCCTGCCTTACCTATTGTTATTTTCTTATGTTCTTCTTCACATTCACCTCCCTCCTTCCAACACGCCACATTCATTTTTCTTCTGTTCTATATTATCCTTCAAGACAATGCAAGGAAGAGTTCTTTTATACCCAAAGCAGCCACCAAGTTGTTTTTCTAAACCAAAGGCCATTTTTTTCCTCATATGAACAGCATTCCCTAGTAGGCTGAAATCCAATACAATCTACATTTGTATTACAGATCAAATTTTCTTCATTCTCAAATGGAATATAAAAACATAAAATATGAAAATAAATAAAATTTATTTTAAAATAAATAAAATTGCACCATTATGTCTGACACCAGTACTTAGATGCTATTATTTTGTTTTATTGATAATAATGTATTTAAACTACTCAAGTTCATTCAGCATAGCACTTTACACATTGTACCTGATCTATTTGATAAGAATAAGCCTTTCTAACAGTTGTCGACTCATGTAATTGCAAGTACCTAACTACTTTTCCAATTTTGAATAATCATGTATTGTTACTTTAAATATAGTGTAAGTCTTACAAAAGAAGATGACTTGCAGGAAAATGTCATAGAACAGGTTTTTATTATTTGTTGAAGTAATTCTTTTAAATATGCAGTCACCTGCTAATATATAGCATTTATTCATAAATTTCCTTTTCAAAATACTTCACCCATATGAATTAACTTATTTCCATAATCACCCCAGTGAAACAAATGAGAAATATCCTTTTTTCCAGAAGGGAGTATGAAACAGAGATAAACTGCCTAGTATCATACAGAGGAAGAAGTAAGACTAAGATATAAGCAAGACTTGCTGCTATATTCTACCCTTGCTTTTATAATACCTATATAGTTTTTCTCTTGAAGTAAAAGAGAAGTTTCATCTAGAGAATACAGTTTTTCTCCAAGACTGTAACGTTGGCTTCACTCGGTGTCCCTTACTTGAATCTTTTTGGTGATATTGCTTATTCCTAACCTTCACTTTGCCTGCATTGTATTAACGGGAAAGAGAGTGACAGTTTTACATTCTCATGCCAAGATATCTGTGCAGATAAGCATAAAATAGCAAAAGGAAAATTTATTTATATCTTAAAGCTTTCAAAAGCATCATGGGGGACTCCCCATGTATCAAGAGTTCACCAAACCAGAGGAACCCCAATCGAGGCGGGCCCTAGGACCAGGTTTCATAGCTATGCTGCTACCGAGTAAGTTTTGTGTCACTGAAAATTCTCTCTTATTCAAGTTTAGATAATTTTCTAACTATCAAGATTTAATTTTTATTGTGTAAGTGACTTAAGTGAAAGGAAAGCTTATAATCCTTTTACTCCAATAGCTAATAACTGATGATTGTTTTGAATGTTTGGTGTACTTTTTATATTGTAGGTAGGATTGCCTCACTCTTCTCTTCGGAATCCTCTGATGACTCTTCATTCCACTCAGAATAAGGTGTATGCTGTTATCACAGCCCGTGGAGCCCCCCTAGAGCTCTCCTTCTGCCTCCTTTATTCCAGCTGCACAGGCCTTCTTGACTTTCCTTAGAAATGGGGCGCACCCATCCTCTCCATCTCACTTTGGGCCTGAGTACTTGTTTTCCCCTCCATGTGATTTTCCAGAGAATGGCTGGCTTTTCTTTACTCCGACCTCTCCAAAGTAAGCCTGCTTTAAATACATCCTGCCATGTTTCTTGACAGAAAACTTCTGATAAATAGTCCTTACTTTAACATTTACTCTCATGTCTGATGATAGTATATTGAAAAGCGAGACATGACTTTGCCAACAAAGGTCCGTCTAGTCAAGGCTATGGATTTTCCAGTAGTCATGTAGGGATGCGAGAGTTGGACTGTGAAGAAAGCTGAGCGTCGAAGAATTGATGCTTTTGAACTGTGGTGTTGGAGAAGACTCTTGAGAGTCCCTTGGACTGCAAGGAGATCCAACCAGTCCATTTTAAAGGAGATCAGCCCTGGGATTTCTTTGGAAGGAATGATGCTAAAACTGAAACTCCAGTACTTTGGCCACCTCATGCGAAGAGTTGACTCATTGGAAAATGCTTTGATGCTGGGAGGGATTGGGGGCAGGAGGAGAAGGGGACGACCGAGGATGAGATGGCTGGATGGCATCACTGACTCGATGGACGTGAGTCTGAGTGAACTCCGGGAGTTGGTGATGGACAGGGAGGCCTGGCGTGCTGTGATTCATGGGGTTGCAAAGAGTCGAACACGACTGAGTGACTGAACTGAACTGAACTGAAGAAATAAAAGCCATAATTCTGCCTTCAATGTCTGTTCTTTCAAGTTACTATCTCTTTGGAGACACAACATAATAAAATTAAACAGTCAACCAACCTGCTGCCTTTCCCTGTGGATCCTAGCATCAGTGATAAATAATGTCCCAGTATTCTTAAAGGTTGACTTTCTCTCTGAACATCTATTAGGAATAAAATTTACCTGTGCTTAGGCATTCAAGTGTTTGGGGCTAAAACTTTTTGGTACAGATTTAATGACCTTTGGTAAAAATTTGTTAATCTGAATGTTTACTTCCAGATATTGTGGTTCAATTCTATCAGTATATGATATTTAGAGAATGGGAATTCAACATGGTAAAAATATGAATATCAATTACCACATGCTCTAATGATACTACACATGGTATATATATATATGGGCAAATGACTAGCACAGATACTTACACAGTTTGAGTGTGCAGTAATGATACCTTCTTATTTATTCTTACACATTCCTAGTGAAACTGTAGCTGAAACCATTTCAAATAAAGTGATGCTGCTCTGCCCTTTTCCTGAAATGACTGCTGCAATAGACCCATTAGCACCACAGGTATTTATATTCTGCTTTTCAAAGGACAGGCTCAGGAAATGTGTGCCAAGAGTGCACTGAATGAAATTCTACTGAGCAACATCTTCAGCATGTTTGAGAATGTCAGTTACAATGTGATGGATTTAATTGTTCAGCAAAGTGGAAATGCTTGCTTGGTTAATAATGTCTCTTTAAAGCAGGGTTAGATTATTGTGGAATATTTCCAGGAAATGCAGCCTTAGAAACAGAAGGGAAATTCTGATGCTATTAATTAATTAGAGAAGGAGTTATCACCTTTAATATCTTGAGGAATTAATCCACTGCTGTTATTATAGATTCTCAACTTTTGTTTTTCCCATTGGAATCTTAATCAGATCCTAGATATATCAGTAAACTGAGATTAAGAAGATGGGTTCAGACAGCCAGACTCAGTGATAACTCTGTTATGGTTTTCTCTGAAGAGCTGAAAAGTGGAAATATTAGTATTTATTGGGCCATGCAGATAATGATGCCAGGAATCTATTCCAAAATTCATAGGTTACAAATTAAATAAAACTATATCTGAAATAGTGGAGCAGAGCATTAGAAAAGATAGCAGTGGTAACCAAATTCCTCTTCTTTGGGAACCTAGGAATCTCACTGTCTTAGACTTTTCTTTTGGACAGACTTTTCCTCCAAAACCAAAGGAATGATTCTTTCTCTAGCAAACAGTTGTAGTTGATTTTAATAGTGCTGCTTATATTTACTTTATATAAAACCATTTGCTTAATAAATTAAAGTTTAATTGACTTAAAAATGAGTTTTGAATTGAAGACTTGCATCCAATTGGATTTCTGTTACTTCATAATATAGGAAGACATCTGTCTGTGATTTGATATGACCCTGGAGTGAGAATACTGCAGAGATTTTGGAGGTCTTACGATTGTGCTGAATGGCCAAGCAGAAGGTATGATCATTAGGAAATTGAATGGCAAATCCAATTGGACAAACATCTATATCGTAGTTTCCCCATCATCCCTAGGCATGAGTTGATGCACAGCATGAGTGAAGTTTAGCAATACGATGACAGAGATGGGAGGGTGAAACGAAAGACTCAAGGAAAGTCCTGGAGCTATTTCCGTGAAATTTTATCATTTGCTCAAGGGTTTCATTTATGTGGTCCTCACGTCATTCATTGAATTAAGGCTCTTGAAGAGATTGGCCAACTCCATATCTTGTGGAGGCATCTCATTCAGTCTAAGAAAGTACAGTTTCCTAAATTTGCCTAGTGGGACACACTGTGGTGACTCATGATCCCAGTTGACCTTCAACCCATAGCTGTCTCTCAACCAGATATTCCATTTGAACTCACAATGCTAAGAAAATGAATAATATTTAGTATTCCAACTTTGTTTCCTCAAAAGATAGGATGAGTCGTAGATATGTTTTAGGATGTTTTCAACTGCAAGTAATAGAAAATATATGTAATGATAAGGAAACTATAATGAAAATCTATTATGATATGAAAGGTTTCAAGTTCAAGTTCAGCCGCTCAGTCATGTCCAACTCTTTGCGACCCCATGTATTGCAGCACACCAGGCCTCCCTGTCCATCACCAACTCCTGGAGTTCTCTCAGATTCACGTCCATTGAGTCAGTGATGCCATCCAGCCATCTCATCCTCTGTCATCCCCTTCTCCTCCTGCCCCTAATCCCTCCCAGCATCAGAGTCTTTTCCAATGAGTCAACTCTTCGCATGAGGTGGCCAAAGTACTGGCATTTCAGGATACAGCATTTTTAATGTCGTTTAAGCTAGCATGTAATGACAGTATCAAGATCCATGGTTTCCGCCCCAGTTTTTCTTTTCTCTGTCATTTTTAGCATGTCACCTTCTTCCTTCATGGTTGCAAAGCAGCTGCATCAGCTCAGGGATAATATCTTGCACAATATTTAAAGGCCAGGAGAGAAGACAGTGCATCCTATTTTGTTTTGTTTTTCAAAGAGCAAGGGAGGTTTCCCCAGAAGCCTCTCAGCATCTATACTGACATTCGACAGAATTGCTCTTTTCTTCTAGATGTAAACTAGAACTAGAGAAAAAAAAAAAAAAAGGGTATAACTGGCTTTAGATTAACCAAGGGACCCAGAATCCACTGATACTGACCTCACCCTTTAGAAAGTGAAGACTGTTTTGGCAGAAATATAGGATGAATGGATATTGTATAGGCTTACAGGTGGCATTTTCCTTTGTCCTCAGCTTAACAAGAATACAGTGAAGGCACTGGCACTTATTGACAATTAGGTCAGGTCATTATTTTGAGAGCTGTCCTGTGCATTGTAGGATGTTTAGTAGTCAGTACACCTGGCCTCTATTCAGTTAATGCCGATAGCAACCCTCAGCTTATGAAACCAAGTTGTATCCTCATATAGGTGAGGGGAGGGGGTTCAAAAATCACCTCCCATTGAGAATGTAAATTGTGCAGCATGGAGAGACCTTCAAAAACTAAAAGTAAAGTTACCATGTGATCAGCAAGCCTACTCCTGGGCATATACCTGGAAGAGATTAAAACTCTAATGTGAAAACCTGTGTGTACCTCAGTGATCATAGCAGCATTACTTACAATAGCCAAGACATGGATGCAACCTAAATGTCTATTGTAGAAGATGTACTGTATATATACAATGGAATATCACTAAGCCATAAAAAGAATGAAATAATGCCATTTTCAGTGCCATGGATGCAACCAGAGATTGTCATATAAGCAAAGTAAGTCAGAGAAAGACAAATATCATTTGATATCACTTATTTGTGAACTCTTAAATAAATGATACAAATGAACTCATTGTGAAATAGAAGTAGACTCACAAACATAGAAAAGAAACTTATTAAAGGGGAAAGTGGGGAGGAGTAAATTAAGCTGGGATTAATAGCTACAAACTAACATATATAAAATAAACAACAAGGACTTACTATATAGCACAGGGAACTATATACAATATCTTGTAATAACCTATCATGGAAAAGAATATGAAAAAGATATACACACACAGAACAGATTCACTTTGCTGTGTACCCAAAACACTGTAAATGAACTATATTTCAATTTTTTAAAGTGACAAAAAATTACATCCCACTGAGATGCACTGATATAGTGGGTAGGCATGAGAGAGGGAAATTTCTAATCAGTAAACTATAGAGGATTATTTTAGGCTTGACCACTGGTCTGTGAACTTAATTATATGCCGGGCTAGTTTTGCTTGAGTGATTTGAGGCCAAGTATGCTTTATGTCTCCTCCTGAAGGCTCTACAAAATGTATTTGAGGTCAAGTATGCTTTATGTCTCCTCTTGAAGGCTTTACAAAATGTAAGGGCCTTGCTGGTCACAGATTTGCAGCTTTCTTGGACTCTTCATCAGATGACCTACAAGCCCTCCTGTGTGTGGAAATCCTCCTGGTAGTGATCAAAGTCAAGGAAGTTGCTGATTCAGGGTTTAGTGGGGAAAAAGCAGAGGCTGAAATCACTATTTTGGTGAGAAAACCATACTTTGCGTGGGAATGTGAAGCAAGTTGTTTTGATGGAATTTCATTTGGCCTGCTTATCTTACAGATGTCCTAGTAGTTGATGAATTCTCCTAGTAAATGGTTTAAATGCTGTGGAATGGCTAAGAACCTTGAACTAAGGACCCTGAAGAATGGTCCTCAGAAATCAGGGCACAACCTAGAGCCCTTGGTTTGAGAGCCACTAACTGGAATTGGTAGAGTTTAAAAGTTCACATTTCTTGATCTGAGGGTGAAAATAGTCTCTGTATTAGATCAATTGCATAGCGAAAATTTCCAGTTATTTAAAGAGTGTTACTTCAAACTAAAGTAATTCTGAGTACTTAGGATCCTCTCTCTCTTCATTATATTTTCTCTCTCATTTCAGGAGAAGAAAGCGATTTAAACTTTACAAGATGATGGCAAATTTGAAAGAGAGACAGTTGGGGGTTAGAAATAAGCAAAGATATCCCTGGAGGGGAAATAAAATGGAGAAAAGGAAGTGAGGTACCAAAAAAAGAGAAAAGAATAGTCAGGAGGAAGCAAGGAAGACATATGCATAGAGAGATACACAGCAAAATATCATTGGTAACGTCCTGTGCATAATTTATTCAGCTAATTCACAGACCTTTTAAAATGTTGATATTTAGATTTTAGAAATGATAACCCACTACATGTTTTGTGCACTGACAGCTGAGTTGACTGCTCTGGATCTTAGCATTCAATTCCGTATGGCATAGTGGATGGGAGTAGGAGTGTGAAGCAGTCTCATCATCGCTTGACAGATGTGTGACACTGAGAAATTATTAAATTACATAACAACCCTGTGCCTCAAATCCTGTTCTGCGAGGCTGCTAATAGAACCTAGTTCACTGGGCAGCTGTGAGCATTTTCTGAGTTATATCAGAGTAAATTACGCATCACGTTGGCTGGCGTAGAGAGACTATTTAACAACTGTTGTTGCTATTAAATTTTTTTTTTCTTGATTTCCCTTTATCCAGTTTTCTAAATTTAACCACTAAATTGAACCCTGTAAGGAGATCAGCCCTGGGATTTTTTTTGGAAGGAATGATACTAAAGCTGAAACTCCAGTACTTTGGCCACCTCATGCGAAGAGGTGATTCATTGGAAAAGACTCTGATGCTGGGAGGGATTGGGGGCAGGAGGAGAAGGGGACGACCCAGGATGAGATGGCTGGATGGCATCACTGACTCGATGGACATGAATCTGAGTGAACTCTGGGAGTTGGTGATGGACAGGGAGGCCTGGTGTGCTGCAATTCATGGGGTCGCAAAGAGTTGGATAAGACTGAGCGACTGAACTGAACTGAACTGAAAGTTGTCAGCATTTTCCCCACTAACTGGACACATACTTAGTGCTTCTCAGTCTAGTTCAAAGAAGTGGAGAGCAATATTGTAGTGAAAATATCTAGATGGTGAACACTGAAAAGCTGCAGGATCCACAAAGATTACACTTTGGGATAATCAAATGACTAAATACCAGTTTGTGAAGAGATCACAGAAGCTCAAGAAGAGATAACAAAGTTCTGCTAATTATTTTGGTAATTGAAACTCTGACTTTGCTCAATTATGGAAGAGTTCATATATACAAAATTATATAATGATGGAATATATGTCTGTATATATATTCAGAAAACCTAGTAAAACAGGCATCCATGCACTCACAATACCTTTTTGAAAAATAAAACATGCACTACTGTTCAAGACCACTCTGTACCTCTTATTACTTTTTCTATCACTCTGTTGCTTTTCTTTGGGATTTCCCTGTGGCTTAATGGTAAAGAATCCACCTGCCAGTGCATGAGATCCAGGAGACATGGGTTCAACCCCTGGGTTAGGAAAACCCCCTGAAGGGGGAAATGGTAACCCACTCCAATACTCTTGCTGGGAAAATCCCATGGAAATATATGATACATTAATAATCCCTAAGGAACACAATTGTTTGGTTGTACTTTTATTTGAACTTCATATAATAGTATCTAGATGCCCTCTATATTTTTCTGAAACTTGCTTTTTATTAAAAATCAACATTATAAGCATCATGTTTTTTATATTCATCCAGGTGAGCATATAGAGATGTAGTTCATTTATTATCTTTGCCATAAATATTTGTTTAGCTTACATTCAATGGACATTTCAATCCTTTCTACTTGTTTGCTTTCCCAAAGATGCTGCAATGCACATGTCTTTTGGAGCATATGGGCCAAAAATTTCAGAGGAGAATTACGGGGTCAAAGTAATCTTGTGGTTACAAGATAATAAGTGAATATGCTCATTTATATTCCCACCAGTAGTATATAAAAGATTCACTTACTCTATATTTTTGCCAACCCTTGATATTGTGAGACTTTTAAAATCTTATAAATATGAGGTATGACATGCTGTCTTATTTGGGTTTTCTCTGCAGTAAATTTGAGCATTTCTTTTAAATTGCACTTTCTTCCTTTTTTTTCCCCCTGTAAAATGCCTCTTTCTATATTTCCCCCATCTTAAATCACATTGTTAGCCTTCTTATTGGTTTATATGATATGTTTTTACATTTTGGAGGCTAATGCATTGCCAGTTATATTGTGTGGTAGACATCTTCACCCAAATTTTGACTTGGCTTAAGATATCTATGGTTGATAGGTGTATTGGTGCCAATTTTCCACTCTGCTATTATACAGTGATAGGTTCACAGCCTTTGTCCCTGTAGCCATGGTTCCTCACTCCAGTGGGAGTTTAATACCCAATGAGATATGAGCAGATTTGATGCGAGTAGAGGCATTAACTCTGCAAGTAGAGGTCCAGTTTCTGGCTGTCTTATGTTCCTGCCATGCTCAGTGAGAATAGTGTGCCCTAGTTTAGCTTCTGGTCCAAAGAAGATAGCTGGAGCAACTGCAACTCAATCCCAGTTCTGGAACCAAGCCCAGCTGACATGAAGCTTATATCTGCAGACCCAGGCACAAGAAAAAAAGTGCTTATTGTTATAAGACATTTGATTTGACATGATTTATTATACCTCATTATTACAACAGCTGAGTCAGAACTAACGGGCAAGGTCCTTAATTTAACATGATTGATCATTCCTTTCCTCTAGAGTTTGCATATTTTGTCTTGTTTAAATTTCATTTCTTCCCAAATCATAAACATGTTCTTTGCATGTTGTTCAGAAATGTATTTCCTGTCCCAAAGTTATCAAGATAATCTACTACACGTGCATTTAAGCCTGTCTGTAACTAGGAATTGATTTTGTGTTGTGTGTGAAATAGGGTTCAATTTCACTTGTTTTTTCACCTGAGTACTGCAGTCACTTCAGCATCGTGTATCCATTCTCTGCTGATATACAATGCTGTCTTGTTTCCACATAGAATTTTTATACCTATGCCAATGTCACATTGTCTTAATTCCTGGAGCTCTTCATTATGTCTTGGCATTGGGTAAGGCAAGTCTTACCTTCTTCCTATTACAGGAAGTTTTTAGCTATATTTCTTCCTTTGTTTATCATATGCATATTATAATTAGCTTGTAAAATTCTTGAAAACCCAGATTACTGCTGGATCTATAGATAAATTTGGAAATGTTGGAAGACTTTGCAACATTGTTTCATTATCCAAAATAATCATCTTTTTTTGTCTATGTTTTATTTAATACCTCTTATAAAGTTTTATAATTTAATTCATCATGGTCTTGAATCTTTTTAAAAAGAATTATTCTTGGTTACTTTTAACATTGTCACTATTTTGCAGGTATTTTTAAAAAATGACATTTTCTAAGTGTTTGTAGATATTGTATAGAAATGAAACTGAGTTGTGTATTATCTAAAGGATTGTTTTTGCTCAGCAACCAGATTAAAATCCACGATTGAATCTAATAATTTATCTGAATAATATTTTGAGTTTTCTAGTTAGAAAATTATGGGCTTGCCAGGTGGTGCTAGTAGTAAAGAACCCATTTGCCAATATTGTATGGGATAATGATTGGATTTTTAAAAATTCCTTTACAGTACATACATTTCTCCCCTTTTATTTTTCTCCACTGTTGCCCTCAAAGGGTCCTCTAGTACAATGTTGAACAACAGTAAGAGAGTGGACTTATTCTTTATTCATTAATTTAAATGAAATGGTTTTAATCTTTCGCCACTTAATGTGATATATGCCTAGGGTTTTGTTTTTGTATTTCTATCAGATTAAAGTAGGCTCCCTACATGGTTAATGAATTTTGTTAAATGCTTTTTCTGCATCTATTGAGATGACTATATAGTTTCTCTCTTTCTATTCGTTAATGTGGTGAAGTACATTAATAGATTTTCTTCTAATGTTAATCCAAACTTCCATTCCTGAGATAAATGCAGTTTGGTCGTGACAGTGCACAGTGTGTGTGTGTGTGTGTGTGTGTGTGTGTGTACATGCACATGCTTCCAGATACATGGCCAAGTTTATTTTATCTTGTTTGCTCTATACTGTTTTATACATTTTCTTCCTTATACTGTCCTCTAGCTTTTTTATCTGAGGAAGACAATAGCACCCCACCCCAGTACTCTTGCCTGGAAAATCCAATGGACGGAGGAGCCTGGTGGGCTGCAGTCCATGGGGTCGCTAAGAGTCGGACACGACTGAGCAACTTCACTTTCACTTTTTACTTTCCTGCATTGGAGAAGGAAATGGCAACCCACTCCAGTGTTCTTGCCTGGAGAATCCCAGGGGTGGGGGAGCCCGGTGGGCTGCCGTCTATGGGGTCGCAAGGAGTCGGACACGACTGAAGTGACTTAGCAGCAGCAGCAGCTTTTTTATTACAAATTTTTAATGTTAGCCTAACCAAATAAGTGAGGTGTTTTTCCTCTTTCATATTCCAGGAAGAATTTGTAAAAAATCAGGATTATTTGTTCCTCGAGTGAGTGGCAAAATACATTTTTAAGAGTCATTTGGACATGTTGTTTTTATGAAAATATTTTAAAATATTGACTTACTATCTTCAAATGTTACTGTATTACTCATATTTTCTATTTTGTTCTTTTAATAAATTGTAATTTTCTGAGCATCTGTCCATATCATGCTAGTTTTAAAATCAGCTACCTTAAAGCATTTTTTAAAAACTCAATTATATCCTCAATTTTTGTACAGATTTTTTGGTTTTCATAACTGTAATGTTTCCTCTAGAATGACTTTGACTTATTTGATTTTGTAATTTTTATATTTTTTATGTATTTTATATTTGTTTGCTCTCTCATTAATTTCCCCCTAGGAATTGTTTTTACATATATCTGCTATAACATCATTTAACTGATGTTTATAGTTCATATGAAAGTCTGAAAATCCTAATTCCTTACCTGAAATATTCAGGCCATTCACATTTAACTGTGATCCTTTATGTATTTAGACTTATTTCTATTATTTCATCTTAGACTTCCTATTTTTATTGCATGTTTTATTTTTTTCATACAGAACTCATTTTGCATTAATGATATTTTCCTATTATTAAAATTTTCTTTCTATTTGCTTGAAAGTTACACAGTATCTCAAATATTTTTATGGATTATAGAAATCATGATGCTCAAACTTAATTTGTAAAGGAATAACAGACCATCTTATCTGCCTTCTGAGAAACCTGTATGCAGGTCAAGGAGTAACAGAATTGGAAACAGAACAATGGACTGGTTCAAAATTGGGAAAGGAGTACATCAAGGCTGTATATTGTCACACTGTTTATTCAACATCTTTGCAGAGTACATCAAGAGAAATGCCAGGCTTGATGAAGCACAAGCTGGAATCAAGATTGCCAGGAGAAATATCAATAACCTCAGATATGCAGATGATACCACTCTCATGGCAGAAAGCAAAGAGAAACTAAAGAGCCTCTTGATGAAAGTGAAAGAGAACAGTCGAAAAGCTGGCTTAAAATTCAACATTCAAAAAACAAAGATCATGGCATCCAGTCCCATGATTTCATGGCAAGTAGATGGGGAAAAAGTAGAAACAGTAGCAGATTTTATTTTCTTGGTCTCCAAAATCACTGTGGAGAGTGACTGCAGCTATGAAATTAAAAGACGCTTGCTCCTTGGAAGAAAACCTATGACAAACCTAGACAGCATATTAAAAAGCAGAGAAATCGCTTTGCCAACAAAAGTCCATGTAGTCAAAGCTATGGTTTTTATAGTAGTTATGTGTGGATATGAAAGTTGTACCATAAAGAAGGCTGAACCTCAGAAAACTGATACTTCTAAATTGTGATGCCAGAGAAGACTCTTGGGAGTCCCTTGGTAAGCAAGAATATAAAACCAGTCAATCCTAAAGGAAATCAACTCTGAATATATATTGGAAGGACTGATACTGAAGCTCCAATACTTTGGCCACCTGATTGGAAAAGACCCTGATACTGGGAAAGATTGAGGGCAAGAGGTGAAGGCGACGACAGAGGATGAGATAGCTGGATGGCATCACGGACTCAATGCACATGAGTTTGAGCAAACTCAGGGAGAGAGTGAAGGACAGGGAAGCCTGGCATGCTGAGTCCATGGCGTTGCAAGGAGTCTGACACAACTTAGCCATGAACAGCAGCAACAATTTTCAGTTCATTTGGGTAAATACCAAGAGTGTCATTGCTGGATCGTATGCTTAGTTTCATCAGAAACTACCAAACTCTGTTCCAGTGTCTCACTATATTGCACTCTGACCAGCAATGAATGGAAGGCCTTGTCACTCTACATGCTCACCAGCATTTGATATTCTCAGTGTTTTGGATTTTGGCCATTCTGATAATGTGTACTGTTATCTTATTGTGTGTTTTTTTTTTTCTAATTATTTTTAATTGAAGGATAATTGCTTTACAGAATTTTGTTGTTTTCTGTCAAACCTCAACATGAATCACCATAGGTATACATATATCCCCTCCCTTTGGAACCTGCCTCCCATCTCTCTCTCCCCATCCCACCCTTCTAGATGATACAGAGCCCCTGTTTGAGTTTCCTGAGCCATACAGCAATTCCCGTTGGCTATCTATTTAACATCAGTTCAGTTCAGTTCAGTCGCTCAATGTGTCTGACTCTTTGCGACCCCATGAATCGCAGCACGCCAGGCCTCCCTGTCCATCACCAACACCCAGAGTTCACTCAGACTCACGTCCATTGAGTCAGTGATGCCATCCAGCTATCTCATCCTCTGTCATCCCTTCTCCTCCTGCCCCCAATCCCTCCCAGCATCAAAGTCTTTTCCAATGAGTCAACTCTTCACATGAGGTGGCCAAAGTACTGGAGTTTCAGCTTTAGCATCACTCTTTCCAAAGAACACCCAGGGCTGATCTCCTTCAGAATGGACTGGTTGGATCTCCTTGCAGTCCAAGGGACTCTCAAGAGTCTTCTCCAACACCACAGTTCAAAACAAGATATGGTAATGTAAATTTCCATATTACTCATTCCATACATCTTACCCTCTCCTCCCCTCTCCCCATGTCCATAAGTCTATTCTCTATGTTTGTTTCTCCATTGCTGCCCTGGAAATAAATTTGTCAGTACCATTTTTCTAGATTTCATATATATGCATTAGAATATAATATTTATCTTTCTCTTTCTGACTTACTTCACTCTGTATAATAGGTTCATCCACCTCATTAGAACTGACTCAAATGTGTTCATTTTTATGGCTGAGTAATATTCCATTGTGTATATGTACCACAGCTTCTTTATCTGTTCATCTGTCGCTGGACATCTAGGTTGCTTCCATATTATAGCTATTGTAAATAGTGCTGCAATGAACAATGGGATACATGTGTCTTTTTCATTTTTGGTTTCGTCAGGGTATATGCCTAGGAGTGAGATTGCTAAGTCATATGGTGGTTTTATTCCTAGTTTTTTAAGGAATCTCCATACTGTCTTCCATAGTGGCTGTTATCAATTTACATTCCCACCAACAGTTCAAGAACATTCTCTTTTCTCCACACCCTCTCCAGCATTTATTGTTTATAGACTTTTTGATGATAGCCATTCTAACTGGTGTGAGGTGATATCCCATTGTAGTTCTGATTTACATTTCTCTAATAATGAATGATGTTGAGCATTTTTCATGTGCTTCTTGGCCATCTGCATGTCTTCTTTGGAGAAATGTCTATCTAGGTCTTTTACCCATTTTTTAACTGGGTTGTTTGTTTTTCTGGTATTAGTCATATGAGCTGCTTGTATATTTTGGAAATTAATCTTTTGTCATCTGTCTCATTTGCCATTACTTTCTCCCATTCTGATGGTTATCTTTTCACCTTGCTTATAGTTTCTTTTGCTGTGTGAAAGCTTTTAAGTTTAATCAGGTCCCACTTGTTTACTTTTGTTTTTATTTCAGTTACTCTAGGAGGTAGGTCATGGGGGATCTTGCTTTGATTTATGTCATCGAGAGTTCTGCCTATGTTTTCCTCCAAGAGTTTTATAGTTTCTGGTCTTACATTTAGGTCTTTAATCCATTTTGAGTTTGTTTTTGTGTATAGTGTTAGGAAGTGTTCTAATTTCATTCTTTTACATGTAGCTGTCTAATTTTCCCAGCACCATTTATTGAAGAGGCTATCTTTGTTGCATTATATATTCTTGCCTTCTCTGTCAAACACAAGGTAGTCATAGGTGCATGGGTTTATTCCTGGGCTTTCTATCTTGTACCATTGGTCTATATTTCTGTTTTTGTGCCAGTAACATACTGTCTTGCTGAGTGTAGCTTTGCAGTATAATCTGAAGTTAGGGAAGTTGATTCCTCCGGCTCCATTCTTCTTTCTCAAGACTGTTTTGGCTGTAGGGTCTTTTGTATTTCCATATGAATTGTGAAATTTTTTGTTCTAGTTCTGTGAAAAATGTCATTGGTAATTTGATAGGGATCACACTGAATCTGTAGATTGCGTTTGGTAGTATAATCATTTTCACAATATTGATTCTTCCTATCCAAGAACATGGAATATCTCTCCATCTTTTTATGTCATTTTTTATTTCTTTCATCAGTGTCTTATAATTCTCTGTGTACAGTTCTTTTGTCTCCTTAGGTAAGTTTATTCCTAGATATTTAATTCTTTTTGTTGCAATGGTGAATGGGATTGATTCCTTAATTTCTCTTTCTCATTTTTCATTGTTAGTATATAGAAATGCAGATGATTTCTGTGTATTGATTTTTGTATCCTGCAACTTTGCTAAATTCACTGATTAGCTCTAGTAATTTTCTAATACTATCCTTAGGGTTTTCTATGCACAGTATCATGTCATCTGCAAACAGTGACAGCTTGACCTATTCTTTTCCAATCTGGATTCCTTTTATTTCTTTTTCTTCTCTGATTGCTGTAGCTAGGACTTCCAGAACTATGTTGAATAATAGTGGGGAAAGAGGACACCCTTGTTTTGTTCCTGGTCTTAGGGGGAATGCTGTCATTTTTTCACAATTGAGCATAATGTTTGCTGTAGGCTTATCATATCTGGTCTTTACTATGTTGAGGTAAGTTCTTTCTATGCCCATTTTTTGAAGAGTTTTAATCATAAATGAGTGCTGAATTTTGTCAAAGGCATTTTCTGCATCTAACGAGATGACCATATGGTTTTTGTCTTTCAATTTGTTAATACAGTGTGTCACATTGATTGATATATGTATATTGAACAATCTTTGCCTACCTGGAATACACCTGACTTGATCATGGTATATGAGCTTTTTGATGTGTTGCTGAATTCTGTTTGCTAAAATTCTGTTGAGGATTTTTGCATCTATGTTCATCAGTGATATTGCCCTGTAGTTTTCTTTTTTGTGTTATCTCTGTCTGTTTTTGGTATCAGGGTGATGGTGACCTCGAAGAATGAGTTTGGAAGTGCTTCTTCCTCTGCAATTTTTTGAAAGAGTTTTAGAAGGATAAGCATTAGCTCTTCTCTAAATGTTTGATAGAATTCTCCTGTGAAGCCATCTGGTCCTAAGGTTTTATTTTTGGGGAGATTTTGATCACAGCTTCAATTTCAGTGCTTGTAATTGGGTTGTTCATAATTTCTATTTCTTCCTGGTTCAGTCTTGGAAGATTGAACTTTTCTAGGAATCTGTCCATTTTTTCCAGGTTATCCATTTTATTGCCATATAGTCATTCATAATAGTCTCTTATAATCCTTTGTAGTTCTGCATTGTCTGTTGTAAACTCTCCTTTTTCATTTATAATTTTGTTGATTTGATTCTTCTCTCTTTTTTTCTTGATGAGTCTGGCTAAAGGTTTGTCAATTTTGTATACCTTCTCAAAGAACCAGCTTTTAGTTTTATTAATCTTTACTACTGGTTCTTTAATTTCTTTTACATTTATTTCTGCTCAGATCTTTATGATTTCTTTCCTTCTTCTACTAATCTTGGGGTTTTCTTTTTTTCTTCCTTTTCCAGTTGTTTTAGGTATAAAGTTAGATTGTCTATTCAATGTTTTTCTTATTTCTTGAGGTAGGATTGTATTCCTAAAAACTTCCCTCTTTAGAACTGCTTTTGCTGCATCCCATAGGTTTTGAGTTGTGTTTTCCTTGTCATTTCTTTCTAGAAATTTTTTTATTTTGCCTTTGATTTCTTTGGTAACCTGTTGGTTATTTAGAAATGTGTTGTTTAATCTCCATGTGTTCGTGTTTCTTACAGTTCTTTTTTCTTGTAATTGATATCTAGCCTCATAGCGTTGTGCTAAGAGAAGATGCTTGATATGATTTCAATTTTCTTAAATTCACTGAGGTATGATTTGTGACCCAAGATGTGGTCTATCCTGGAGAATGTTCCATGCGCACTTGAGAAGAAGGTGTATTCTTCTGCATTTGAATGGAATGTCCTGAAGATATCAGTGAGATACATCTCATCTAATGTATCATTTAAGACTTGAGCTTCCTTATTAATTTTCTGTTTTTATGACCTGTCCATTGGTGTGAGTGGGGTGTTGAAGTCTCCTACTACTATTGTGTTACTGTCAGTTTCTCCTTTTATGTCTGTTAGTGTTTGTCTTATGTATTGAGGTGCTCCTATGTTAAGTGCATAGATATTTACAGTTGTTATGTCTTCCTCTTGGATTGATCCCTCAATCATTATGTAGTGTTCTTCCTTATCTCTTGTAATCTTTTTTATTTTAAGATCTATTTTGTCTGATATGAGAATTGTTACTCCAGCTTTCTTTTGCTTCCCATTTGCATGGAATATATTTTTCCATCCTCTCACTTTCAGTCTGTATGTGTCTTTAGGTCTGAAGTGGGTTTCTTGTAGACATATATATATATGGGTCTTGTTTTGTATCTATTCAGCCAGTTTGTGTCTTTTGGTTGTCATTAAAATGCATTTAATCCATTTACATTTAAAGTAATTACCAATATATGTGTTCCTATTGCCATTTTCTTAATTGTTTGGGGTTGATTTTGTAGATTTTATTTTCTTCTCTTGTATTTATTGACTATATAAGTCCCTTTAACATTTGTTGTTGGAGAAGGAAATGGCAACCCACTCCAGTGTTCTTGCTTGGAAAATCCCAGAGATGGGGGAGCCTGGTGGGCTGCCGTCTATGGGGTCACACAGAGTCAGACACGACTGAGGCAACTTAGCAGCAGCAGCAGCAACATTTGTTGTAAAGCTGGTTTGGTGGCACTGAATTCTCTTAACTTTTGCTTGTCTGAAAAGCTTTTTATTTCTCCATCAATTTTGAATGACATCCTTGACAGGTACAGTAATCTTGGTTGCAGGTTTTTCCCTTTCAGTACTTTAAATATATCCTGCCATTCTCTTCTGGCATGCAGAGTTTCTTTTGAAAGATCAGCTGTTAAGCCTATGGGGGATTTCCCTTGTATATTTCTTCTTGCTTTTCCTTTGCTGCTTTTAATATTCTTTCTTTGTGTTTAGTCTTTGTTAGCTTGGTTAGTATGTGTCTTTGTGTGTCTTGGTGTGTTTTTCCTTGGGTTTATCCTGTATGGGACTCTTTGGGCCTCTTGGACTTGATTGACTATTTCCTTTTCCATATTGGGGAAATTTTCAACTCCAATATCTTCAAAAAATTTCTCATACCCTTTCTTTTTCTCTTCTTCTTCTGGGACCCCTATAATTAGAATGTTGGCATGTTTGACACACTCTCAGAGGTCTCTGAGACTTTCCTCAGTTCCTTTCATTCCTTTTATCTTATTCTGCTCTTCAGAAGTTATTTCTACCTTTTTATCTTCCAGCTCACTGATTCATCCTTCTGCTTCAGATATTCTGCTATTGATTCCTTCTAGAGTATTTTTAATCTCAGTAATTGTGTTTGTCTCTGTCTGTTTATTCTTTCATTATTCTAGGCCTTTGTTAATTGATTCTTAAATTTTCTTCATTTTGTTCTCAAGGCTTTTGATCATCTTTACTATCACTATTCTGAGTTCTTTTTCAGGTAGTTTGCCTATTTCCTTTTCATTTATTTGGACTTTGGTGTTTCTAGTTTGTTCCTTCATTTGTGTAGTATTTCTCTGCCTTTTCATTAGTATTTTTTTTTTAAACTTATTGTGTTTGAGGTCTCCTTTTCCCAGGCTTCAAGTTTAAATTCTCTCTTCCTTTTGTTTTTTGCCTTCCTAAGGTTGGTCCAGTGGTTTGTGTAAGCTTTCTATAGGGTGAGATTTATGCTGAGTATTTTGTTTGTTTGTTTGTTTTACCTCTGATGGACAAGGCTGAGTGAGGTGGTAATCCTGTCTGCTAATGATTGGGTTTGTATTTTTGTTTTGTATCTTGTTTAGTCCTGCACAAGGTGCTACTGGTGGTTGGGTGATGCCGGGTCTTGTATTCAAATGGCTTTCTTTGTGTGAGTTCTCCCTAAATAGGAATAGGAAAAGGAATATGTCAAGGCTATATATTGTCACCCTGCTTATTTAACTTCTATGCAGAGTACATCATGAGAAACGCTGGACTGGAAGAAGCACTAGCTGGAATCAAGATTGCCAGGAGAAATATCAATAATCTCAGATATGCAGATGACACACCCTTATGGCAGAAAGTGAAGAGGATCTAAAAAGCCTCTTGATGAAAGTGAAAGAGGAGAGTGAAAAAGTTGGCTTAAAGCTCAATATTCAGAAAACTAAGATCATGGCACCTAGTCCCATCACTTCATGGGAAATAGATGGGGAAACAGTGGAAATAGTGTCAGACTTTATTTTTGGGAGCTCCAAAATCACTGCAGATGGTGATTGAAGCCATGAAATTAAAAGACACTTACTCCTTAGAAGGAAAGTTATGACCAACATAGATAGCATATTGAAAAGCAGAGATATTACTTTGCCAACAAAGGTCCGTCTAGTCAAGGCAATGGTTTTTCCAGTGGTCTTGTATGGATGTGAGAGTTGGACTGTGAAGAAAGCTGAGCACCAAAGAACTGATGCTTTTGAACTGTGGTGTTGGAGAAGACTCTTGAGTCCCTTGGACTGCAAGCAGATCCAACCAGTCCATTCTGAAGGAGATCAGCCCTGGGATTTCTTTGGAAGGAATGATGCTAAAGCTGAAACTCCAGTACTTTGGCCACCTCTTGCGAAGTTGACTCATTGGAAAAGACTCTGATGCTGGGAGGGATTGGGGGCAGGAGGAGAAGGGGACGACAGAGGATGAAATGGCAGGATGGCACCACCAACTCAATGGACATGAGTTTGGGTGGACTCCGGGAGTTGGTGATGGACAGGGAGGCCTGGCGTGCTGCAATTCATGGGGTCGCAAAGAGTCGGACACGACTGAGTGACTGGACTGAAATGAACTGAGAGCTAGGTCTCTGGTAGTCTAGGATCTTGGAGTCAGTGCTCCAACTCCAAAGGCTCAGGGCTTGATCTCTGGCCGGGAACAAAGATTTCACAGGTGGTTGTTATGGCATTAAGTGAGATTAAAACAAATACCCAAAAATGAGAAACCAGAGATGAATCCCAGACAAATGTCAGTTACAAAATTAGGCAAATAATCAAAATAATGGGATATATGCATATACATATACGCCCATAAGCAAAATCAAAATAGTCCAACAAAATTAAAGTAGATTGACCCAGAGAACAAAGGAAATAAAAAATTTTATTTACCAGTTAAGAGCAAAACTAACTAAAACATAAACAGGAAAACAAAATGAAAGCAAGGTGCCAAGTGGGGAATAAAGCAATGAAAACAAAACTAACAAATATGTTGGAAAGAAAGGAAAGAAAAAAAAGGAAGAAAGTATAGATATGCAAAATTAAATAGAGGTAGATGATAAGATTCATATCCACTAAAGATTAACTGCCAGGGGAAAATAACAGTAGGAAAGGCAAAAAAGGAATAAATGTAGAAAAAATACAGTAGGCTTAAAAAAATTAAAATTATAAAAGAGAGAAAAGAAAAAAAAGGAAAACTTTACAGAACTACAAAAGCCCTATGTAGAGTCACAGGTTTATAACAACAATAAAGAGTGTGACTGAATATACACATATACATATACACTCATAAGTAAAATCAAAAGAATCCAAACAAAAATAAAATTCAATAGATTGACCGGATGAACAAAGGAAACCAAAAGTTATATCTACCAGTTAAGAACAAAACTAATGAAAGTACAAACTGGAAAAGAAAATTAAAGCAAGGTGACAAGTGGGAATAAAGTAATGAAAACAAAATTAACAAATATGTTGAGAGGAAAAGAAAGAAAGGATATGCAAAGTTAAGTAGAGGTGGATAAAGAAGATTTATATACATTAAAGATTAACTGCAAGGGGGAAAGAACAGTAGGAAAAGCAAACAAAGGAACAAATGCAGAAAAAATAATAATAGGTTTTAAAAATTAAAAATTAATATTAAAAAAAGAGAGAGAAAAAAAAGAGGAATACTCCACGGAACTGCAAAAGCCCAACGTAGAGGCAGAGGTTTATAACAACAATAAAAAATGTGACTGNGAGGAATACTCCATGGAACTGCAAAAGCCCAACGTAGAGGCAGAGGTTTATAACAACAATAAAAAATGTGACTGAGAAAAAAAAATCTCAAAGCTTTATTAGATTTCATTGTGCCAATAAAATTGATAACTACAACAGAGGGGAAAAAGCAAAGGAAAACAGAATCCAAAAGAATCCACAGAACAAGTCAAAACATAAAAATAATAAATGTTTTTCTTGAGTCACTGCTGTCAGAGTCCTTTCCCTCACTGGGAGTTACAGTCTACCTTGCCTCCCGAGGATACCCTCCAACACTGTGCTGATCTCTGGACCTGCTGTGGGAGCAGCTCAGATTCTAACCTGGTCGTACTCCTGTGTGTTCTTGGCTCTATTGTCTACAACTATCAGAACTGGTGTGTTTTCTGTTGTGGGAGCTCTCAATGACCTTTCATATATTCCATAGACACAGAGTTTGCCTAGTTGATCATGTGGACTTAATCTGCAGCTTGTAGAGCTGGTGGGAAGGTTTTGGGTCTTCTTCCTTAGCCACACTGCCTTTGGGTTTCAATTGTGGTTTTATTTCCACCTTTGCATGTGGGTCGTCCACTAGAGTTTGCTCCTCAGCACTGCCCTGGAGGGCTTGGGTTTTGCCCCTGTGAGGGCCAGATGTGGAGGTGGTGCAGCTGCTTGGGTCGCAGGGGTTCTGGCAGCACCAGGTACTCAGGGGAATTGGTGGCTAGGGCAGCAGGAAATATAGAGCTCTAGGAGGGTATGGCAGCCAGTATTGGCTAATACACACCAGTATTCTTACCTGGAGACTCCCTCCTGACAAAGAAGCCTGGCAGGCCACAGTCTACAGGGTTGCAAAGAGTTAGACATGACTGAAGCAACCCTGCACGCATAGATGCAAGACTTTTTTTGCCTGTGGAAGCTCTGCCCCAGTGAAAGTTGAGCGTGAAGGTGGCACAGCTGCTTGGCTTGCAGGGACCCTGCCAGCACCAAGTGTGGAGGGAAACAGACTGCCTCAGGTGCAAGAGTTATGGCCCCATCAGAGTCTTTTTTTTTTTTAATTTTTATTTTAACTTTATTTTACTTTACAATACTGTATTGGTTTTGCCATACATTGACATGAATCCACCATGGGTGTACATGCGTTCCCAAACATGAACCCCCCTCCCACCTCCCTCCCCATAGCATTTCTCTGGGTCATCCCCATGCCCCTAGCATCCTGTATCCTGCATCGGACATAGACTGGTGATTCGTTTCTTACAGGATAGTATATGTGTTTCAATGCCATTCTCCCATCTCATCCCACCCTCTCCCTCTCCCTCAGAGTCCAAAAGTCCGCTCTACACATCTGTGTCTCTTTTGCTGTCTCGCATACAGGGTCATCATTACCATCTTTCTAAATTCAGAGTCTTTTTACCAGCCTCTTGTGGCTGGCGATCAGAAGGCCCCTTTGGCCAGCCTTTCTCTGCAGCTCCACCCATTTGGGCACTTAGAGGGCTCCCTTGCCTGGGGTCCTTCTCTATCTCTATTGTTCGGCGCATCAGGCACATAGAGAGGCCCCCCTGGCTGGGGTCCTACCCTGTAGATCGATGTGTCAGGCACTTAAAGAGGCACCCTGGGTGGGGTCCTACTCTGTAGTTCAGTGGGTCAGGCATGTAATACACCAGCCTCCGTATTGTTCAGCTGCAGGTGCTGGCATGTGGGGAGAGAGAGGCTGTGGTGAAGGCTCCACCCCTCTACGCGTGACTCAGCAATATTGCCTTGCTTCCATGGCTGCCCGGCTTTCTTACACAGGCATTTCCCACCACAATCTTCCCCCTCACATCCCCCTGATTTCTCTCTCTTCAGTCAACAGCAGCCCTCACCTGCGTCCCTGTCCAGGATATGTATGGCTGCAGCAAGGACTATCTGATTCTCTGACTGTCTGACTATTCTGATTCCATTTAGGCAGCCAAAAATCAGCTGTTTCACTCTCAGCCTCAAATGTTTTTCCTCTGATTCAGAGAATTGCCACGATGTGCGGATTGGATCCCTGCTTCAGTTCCCCAACCCTGCTGAGGGCAGGTCCAGTCCTACTAAACACTCCTGTTTTTCCCCCTAGCTCCTTCGTCCTACCGAGTTTTGCATGCTTCTATATATTCTTTTCCGCTGGTCAGGTACTCCTGTCCACTCTCAGCTGGTGTTCTGCATGCACTTCTGTGTCTGAAGGTGTACTCCTGATGTATCCATGGAGAGAGATATACTCCACATCCATCTACTCCTCCACAATCTTGTTCTCTCCTGTTACTGTGTTTTAATTTCTATTTTTCTGATGACATAGGATGTGAAGCATCTTTTCATATGCTTGTTTACCATCTGTATGTCTTCTTTTATGAGGTGTCCATTCAGGTCTTTAGCCCATTTTTAAAATTAATCCTGCAATATAGGAATGGTATTTTATTTTTATGTCTCTAGAAACCAGTGCAGCATCCAGCATAGAATAAGTTCTTAAGAAATATGTGTCAAGAAGAATAAGAATGAGCAATAAAAACTCATTTAACACTTAAATATATTTTCTAATAATTGTATCCCCATGATGGAAGCACATTCTAATTAAAGTATACAGTTAACATGACACTATTTCTCAGTTGCCCAATATGTAAAACAAGGAGGTTAGATGAGTATCTATCTACTCTTTCCAGTTCTTACATTGTGCCATTTTCTAACAACTCTTCAATGAGAAACTACCAATAATACCATCAAAAGAACAGGTTAAACAACAATCCAGAAGGATGGTTGCCTCTTGGCTGGGTCAACAGATGCTATTTTCCTACATGCAAAATGTACAACAACTGTCTAATTCCAGTTTTTCAAGGGTACCTTCAAGTCAAAGATCAATAAGGAACATTCAGAAGTCTAGACCCTTCTAAAAAACCAGGACCATGTACATTTTTGAATCCTGGTTTCATACTATTAGTGGTTTAATGCTGAGCCAATATTATGTTTTGTGTCATTGCTTGAAAGTTACAACAAATGTAACCCACAGCATAATGCTGGAGTCATATTGACTTGGAGTCAATGACTTGGACTCCATGGACTTGGAGTCATATTGCCCGGACACAAATCACTTCTCCTCCAGTTACTCACCATGCTGTGCTAGGCTGTGCTTAGTCGCTCAGTTGTGTCTGACTCTGCGACCCCATGGACTGCAGCCCGCCAGGCTCCTCTGTCACTGGGGATTCTCCAGGCAAGAATACTGGAGTGGGTTGTCATGCCCTCCACAGGGGATCTTCCCAACCCAGGGATCAAACCCAGGTCTCCCACATTGCAGGTGGATTCCTTACTGTCTGAGCCACCAGGGAAGCCATATTATTGACTTACCATTATCTAAATTATTTTCTTGTTTACTTAACTTTCAGTTAAGGGGATTTTCAAGATGAGAGGATCTCCTTCCATCTGCCTTCACAGAGCAACCCCCTCACTGGACCACCAGATGTCACTGTTTCTGATAGTTTCCAACTTCTTGACCATCTTAAGATGACATGCTGTTTCAAAGGAAAGGTGTGTTAAGTTTCAAGGAGAGGAAATGTTTTAATGCTATGGAATTTTCAATAAAATTTCCCCAAAGCCATATGCAACCGTTTTAAAAATATTTTTTCATGCGTTACTCAAGGAGTGCATGTTACACTTGCCACTTCTGAGATGAAGCTGATGATAATGAGGATCTGAGAATGACTTCTAAATGGATCATTTTGGATTTATTCACTAGTTAAACCATTCAACAAAAGCCACTTTCATCAGTGGCTATGTTTAAAATACTTAATAGAAAACTAAACTAAGTTGAAGGTGGATATCACCACTAGCTGGGCTTCCCTGGTAGCACAGATGGTAAAGAATCCACCTGCAATGGGGGAGACCTGGGTTCAGTCCCATGGTTGGGAAGATCCCCTGGAGGAGGACATGGGAACTCACTCCAGTATTCTTGCCTGGAGAATTCCGATGGACAGAGGCGCCTGGCAGGCTACAGTCCATGGGTCGCAAAGAGTAACGACTGACTATCTAACCACAGCACAGCACAGAATCACCGCTAGATAGAGGCTAATGACAGACAAGAGTTACAGATGGCTCAAACCTGTATAAGAGCGACAAATGTTATTTAAACAAGGAGAAATATTATGTTATGAAAGGACAGCAAAGGAAAAAATATTTGTTGATAGGGGATTAGGAAGAATAATATGGAGGAGAAATATTCTCATGAGATCTTAAAGATCTTAAAGAACAATCAGAGGAAAACAGGCTGGGGATGATTTTTATGTGCAAAGATATTTTTGCTTAAAATAGTAAGAGGTTCACTTAATCTCATGTAGGACATATAATAGAAAGTGATAAGCAAAAACATAGTGAAACTATACGTTGGGATTTGATTGAGTACCAGGGAATAAGCTTTAGAAGAGTAGCAAAAATAAAGTGAACACTAGAGATTTGTATAAAGTGTTTGAATCCTGGTTTAGGCTTTGAAATATTTAAACTTAGACCAAACTCCTCCTACCCCTTTCTGAAAAAGAGAGAGAGACAGAGAAGCAAAGAAAGGCAGTGGCGGTGGGTTTCTTGAGCTGCAGTCAGTTTTTTTGATTAATAAACCTGGACAAACAGCACTGTTGGCAAGTTGAAAAGGTTGAAGATAATTCACTGTATGGCACTCAGAACCTGTAAGCTGTTAATCTATTTTAATCTGTAGATGATAGTTCTGTTATCAGAAATCATATTTTTATTTTGAGTGGAAAGTGAGAGACAAATCAAAGGTGTGTAAGAACAGATTCTCTCTTTTTCCCTGAAAGCATGTGGAGACCTGCCTTGGGACAGACACCTTGTGTCTGTGGTTGAACCAGGCATTTGTGTAAGTGGAGCAAGTGGCCCTGTAGACTCGTGATACATTCTCAGAGGTGCTTAAGTATTTGTTGAGATGCTTAACCTGCAATGGTCAGTCTTAAGCCATAGTTACCCCTTTCATGTTTCCACAGAAGGTTCTCCAGTAGAGCACACTCCCATTTCAGTAATTAGGCTCTTTACCACTTTCACAAACTCAGAAAATGTTCCCTGTTTAGAGAATTTTCAGACATCTGCTCTTTTCGTTTTTAAGAATGAAAACCAATTCATTATTGCTTTCTCTTTAGGGAGATCTTATGGTTACATATTTTGTCTCTTCAATTAAAAAAATAATTATAGATCATGTGAACAAAATAGTCCTAACAGAGGCTGGAAAAGAGAAAATCTTCACACTTCTTTTGGAATAGTATGGCTGCTCTCATATTGCCTTTAGTATCTTGCAATGATTCACTTTTCCTTTGTCCTGAAAGTCAGAGTTTTGCCTCCTTTTCAGAGACTATTTTGGAATATTGTAACTGAACTACTAACTCATTTTTTCTCTCTCTGTGATATTTTTCCTCACAGACTAAATTTTCTTTTCTGAATTTCATATCTCCCTCTTTTCCCTTGAACCAAGCTAAATAATTCATTTTATCCCCATTTCAGCTTTTTATAACACATAACCTGTTATTCTACTCCCAATTTGCTCTGCTTTAACCAAACTGCCCACCTTTAGGAGTTTGAATCTTCTGTTATTTTCCTTATCATTTTACTCTTAATTTTGTTACTTGTGCCACTGTAATATCTACAGTGAAAAAGACACAAAGAGTTTCCAAGTTTGAAAATTACTTTTGTGGCTATTGTTGCTAAGGCAACCACTTCACTGTATCCTTGTTTTATTTAGCACATAGAGTCCTTTATGAGCTAGATTTTGAAGAATCACTGTTAGATTTCTTGTCTCCTTATCTTTTTCTTTTAGAAAGCTGGACATCAGTCTCAAGAAGAAGTTAAGGAAAACAGTAACTTCCCTGAACATCAACTCTGAATATGCAGAGCTTATGAAACACCCAGAGGTAAGTGAAGACACTTGCTAGGGAAATACTTGGAATAAGAGCTGGGGAACTCACATATTTCTTGCTGAATTTTTGCATGAGCCTAAAGGGAACTAACCTTTATGAATATTATTTAAGCTTCATTTTTCAACTTAAAAAATGGTGGTGGCCCATCTCACCAAATTATTCTTTATAACCATATCCATTCTTTGATAGCAGAATATTCTTCATAAATATGCTTATGTTACTATACTTTAGGAAATGTTACACAATTATGAAAATGCTATACAATTATGTATTTGTATATTTATATTAACATGCTACACACATTCATTTAAATTTTACCTTGTATGGTTTTCAGTTACTTCAGTTAACTGCCCAGATGCTGGTTTTTTTTTTTTTTTTCCTGTCAAATTCTTTCAGAGAAAACCACAGAAATCTAAGAACATGTATCTAACATTTGAAAAAAAAATAGGTGTTTGTTGATTGCAGTGACTTCTTATGAAACAAATCACTACTTTCAGCCTTTAGCTGCCCAGATTTTTATATCTGCTTCAAAGAGCCAGAGGCAGACAAGATTAAAGACAAATGAAATAACCCTTCTTCAGTTATCCCTAAGCGTGTGTAAGTGGTCCCCAAGGACAGGTGGCTACTTGCGGTGTGGAAGTTCCTTCTGGCATCTTCATTGCACATCCTGCCCTCTATTATTCCCCTTCATTGGTTTGCATGCTCAGCGGGCAGGGGTGGCGGGTATTTCTGCTCACTGAATCTATCTGTTTTTGCACAGATGAATATTTAGATAAACTGGCAGGTCCTTGTTAAAGCTGCATGCTCAGCCGCCCAGTAATGTCTGACTTTTTGTGACCCCATGGACTGCAGCCTGCCAGGTCCCTCTGTCAGTGGGATTTTCCCAGAAAGAATACTAGAGTGGGTTGCCATTTCCTTCTCCAGGGGATCTTCCTGACTCAGGGATCAAACCGAGTCTCCTGTGTCTCCTACATTGCAGGCAGATTCTTGGCTGCTGAGCCACCTGGAAAGCCCATTAAAACTGCAAAGGAGTTGATATTGGTCCATTCTAACCTTTCTTCAATTCATCAGTGCCACACCTGTCCACCCTCTTTACACCGCTTACTGCCAACCTCTCTCCTACCACCCACAAAACAGGGACCCACATACTTTACTTGTCATACAGTCAACTATTGTATTGTACAATTATAATAGTGTATTTGCCTTCATTTAAATTTTTACTTTTCAATTCCAGAAAAATTTCATTTCACTTGCTACTTTGAACTTGGTCCTGTATGAGCCTTTCATATCCATTAACATATCAGTGAGACTGTGAAAAATGGTTTATCTACATTTTTTAAAAAATCACTTTTCTGAAATCTTTTTTAGAGGCTAGCATATGTACGCACCCACACAAACAGTTTTCCCCTTCTCTTCCCACCCCTACTCTGAAATTTGAGAATCTATTACATTTGGGTGGTTTGTGGGAAAAGGCAGCTTCTAATTACTTTTGCTTTAGTTTTCTTTGAAGTTGCACAGGGGTGCATAGTGTTCTCTGAGTGTCTTCCCACTCCTGATCCCCAACCATTCCCAGGGAGTGATAAACCCCAGATATGGTTGTGCATAGCTCATTTCCGAGAGCTGATAGATACATAGGGATGTGTCTCAGCATCTAGTTTTAAGGGTTTTACCTGACTTTGCCTTTCTGTTACCTCTTAACCTCCTTGTTCCTTAATGTACACCAGCTCCCCTTCCTTCCATCCTTTGTGGAGACATCTAGCAGCATTTACTACGGTTGTGCCTCAGGCACTGTTGAGCATTGGCATGATGACAGAAAAGAAAATTTGGTCCCCGGCTTAATGAAACTAATAGTATGATTGGAGAGAGGGACATAAATACGTATTTGCAATGTGTTGTACAACAATAGGGCTAAGTTCAGAGGATTATAGAAGCTGCCTAATTCATGGAAAGTGAATTAGAACTAGCCAGGAAACATGGGGACATTCAGGACCTGTGAAGATGGAACAGCAGATGCAAAGGCCCAGGGGCGAGCTGATGGGAACCAGTCGGGAATTGGTGGGAGCAAGAGGTATTTCTCTATGCCAGGCTTTTCTTTTCACCAATTTTAATACAGTTATAAATTCTCCATGCAAAATTATTTTCAAGGTGGAGTATTCATGGGGCATAGTTACTTCTTAACCCTCAATAAATCATTTTCTCCAACTGAAGTTGTTATAAAATAATCATCAACTAGAGAGGCTCTTTTGTTTTGGGTTGTTCTTATTCCAGTGCTGTGGGTGCAAATTTGGATAGCTGAAATAAGGTAGTGAGATGTGGACTATGAGTTATCAAATTGAATCTGTACAAGTAAAGTATGGAGAGAATCCATAAAATGCAATTCTGAAATTAATCAGTCCATCGGAGGGCTTTATAATGATAAAAGCCAGCATTTGCATTATTTAAGCATTATTATTGGCAGATGGACCACACTGTGCTTCAAACAGGACTCACCCTAATAGAGAATAAGATTAATCAGTTATTGAAATAGTAAGGGTTGCACTAGAACAGAGCAGATGAAAATAAATCTCGAGAGAAACCAAATGGGTATTAAATGGGCCAATACCATAAGTGAATCCTCCCCCTTCTCAATCCCCAAATGCGAATGGCAAGTTGTTTTAAGGCAGAGTCTAATCTCTTTTGCATCTGTTCTCTAAAGCCTTGTGTTAGACAGATATTTTGCTGCAGAACTGGCACTCAACCAGGTTCAGAAAAATGAAAATCTAGCAGTGAAACTGAATCAAAGAATTATGAAATTTGATGATCATTTTTCCCCATTTTTGTATTTTTTTATGTCAAGTTCCTGACTTTGAGGAAGAACACCAGCAGTAAAGCCACACAGTTGTCATTAATGGAAAGTGCTACATTCTTTCAAGGCCTTGTTCTCAATATAGTGTACTGGAAACCCATGGAAAAGGAACACAGATCCTGAAAAACAGAGTACCTGAGCACCCGATCCCTATCCTTCACTAAGCACAGACCACAGTGTGCAGTCCCAAAGGCAAAAGCTATGTACACAAGCTGAAGTAAAATGGGATGAACATTTTTAACACTCCATTGCTAGAGGGAACATTACTCCAAACCCCAATTTAGTTTCCTAGAAAGCAACGCTGAACCATGTGAAAACATCTTGTTGCTTTGACATAGATGCCTTTTACTTAAAACCAAATTTCTTCAAAGGAACTTTGTATCTCACTTAAACTCCTTCTGAATCTTGACTCTTCACATTGTAACTGTGAGGAAGCCGGCCTAGAAAGATGAAATCAGCAGCAAGAGGAAGCCTGAAGAAATGCAAAGGAGCTGGGACAGAGATGCTAAGACTTATCTCAAATATTACTTTCTTGTAAGATATCGGCACTCTACCCTTCTGGAAGGAAGAGCATTCAAAGACCAGAAAGACACAGTTATCCTCGTCCAGGTTTGCTTTTATCTATAGTACCTTTGTCAACTAAGTACCCTCAGTTCCTAACTGTGACCACCCTCAGGGCAAGAAGCAAAGCAAATCCTTGTCTCTGTCCCTTCAAGACGATTGGAGTATAAGATGAGGATTTACGAATTAGTGGTTATCAAAATTTCTGTGACCTGTTTGGGTCTGCATAAAAACTAGCATTGACTCAGCATCTCGTGTGGGGGCCTATGCACCAGACTTCCCCATCTCCTTACTTCTGGTTCACAACATATCAGAATTGGAAAGGATGTGAAAAAGTACAAAGGTAGTCTAGCTAATGAAATGCTTAGATCCCTTTTACTGCATTCTTGCAAGCTGGTTACCGTTTCTCCTTAAATACTTCTTGAAGAGTGAATGAAGCCAGGAAAGATGAAATAGAAAGGACAATTCCTGGTACTATATAGCAGGCCTTGTGCTGAATGATGTATGTAGTCTACCGTTTAAAACTAGAATAAGTTCTGTGAGTCCCTGTTGCAGTCAATAAAAATTAACATATAAGAAAAGTTCAGTTTGCTGAGAGGTACAAGTATAAACAGTCGTGCTTGGATTAGATATCCAGTCTTTCTAGACCCTAAAGTTTATTCTTTTTACACAGCAACTTTTACATTTTGATCTAGGGAACACTCATACTTGACATATTTAAAGGTATTATTGAAAAGGGGTGATGAAGCAATTTAGGGAAACACTGGGTTGAATGATGTGAATACATTCTTTTTATTGCACATGAAGTTCACAGTCTTTAATGTGTTGATGTTCTCTGTCTCTTTCACATGTGATAAAAACTTTCCAGATTAATTGACATTTTATGCAACCTTCAGAATGGCCCTATGATCATGTACTGTTACCCTATTTTACATATGCAGGAACAGGGTGGGTTGTTTTGCTTTTAGTCACCCAGTTGGTGATAGTAAAGCTGTGACTTTGAATCTGGAGCGTAAGACTCAGAAGTCTGAACTCTTACTCAGTCCACAGTACTGGTCTTTCTATGGCATTTGATGTGTCCTTAGCTTACCTGTCACAAGCAACCTGAGGAACTACTGTTCCTTAAGCCAGCTCCAGTGCCCAGTGCAATTCCAGGGAAATCTTCAAGGATAGGAAATGTACCAGTGTATCCAATAAAATCCATGTAGGCTAACAGCGACTGTGAGGTAGATACTCATTAATATTTCATCAAGTAACTGACCATTCTGGCCATAATTACGCTAATAGTGATATTTTCAAAAGTTAAAACTATTATGGTAAACATTAAAGAGAGAAAATTTAATGTAATTATTATTTAAGGAAGTAAAATTTTCACTAGTAGCTTATTCTTTGTGATTAAGAACTTATTAACAGTGGAGGCAAGCCCTGATTTGTTTGAAACTTTTAAAACTTTATTTTTTGGTTAAAAAAGTGATAGTTCATTTGATAAAGTTAAAGCAAGCCATTCCTTCTACAATTACATTATTAGAGCAGTAATTATATATAAATATATATAATTACATGGCAATTATTATTGAGCTCATGCTAGGT
>SJYQ01002225.1:293275-311965 GCA_006410935.1 Redunca redunca
AAAGCACAATGGAAGCAATTTTCAGAAAATCTCTATGAAGTTGATATTTTATGTTTGTTTTGCAAATGAGGTGCCAGGCTGAAGATTTCTTTGTTTTGTTTTTAAAAATTAAAAAGAGGAAGAGCTGGAATCAAATCTAGATATCTTTGAGAGAATGCTTGAATTTGTCTACCTAAGGAAAATTCATGGCCTAAATGAAGTCATAATAGTGGATGAAGTGTGTATGTGTGTGTGTATATAATATGTATGTATACATACACACATATATATACATGTCTGTGTACACACATATATAAAAGAATAGACATCTACATGTACATAAAACATGTATATATACATACAAATGTATAAACATGTATATGTACACATATGTATATAAAAGAATACATATATATATGTATACATAAAATAACAGCTTGCAGGATCATTACTAGGACCTATTAAAAGATCTGGTGCTGGTGATGAAAAGAGAAAGGAGTTTAACTTAACTGAGGATAAGAGAGTAGGTTTATGAATGGAGAATACTAAATTTAGTTCTAAATACAGTATGTTTGTGTTTGTGGCTTCTATGAAATTTACTGATGGAGATATTTGGTAGCCAATTAAAATGTAAATCTGGATTTAGAGGTTTCTTGGGAAGTTCTCAGAATATAGACAGTGGGTAAGACCATAAATTTAATTGCATCATGAGAAATTAGGGAAGAGGAATGAATGTTGGATCTAGCAAGAAAGAAGTCATTAGATATTATACTTTCTTAAAGATCTGTTGACATATAGTTCTATAGATAGATAGTGCACAAAGAGATGTTTGTTACAAGTATGCGGTTCATGCTACATAATTATGCTACATACTTCTTTATTCATAAAAATATGCTAAGGGAAGAAATCATATGCTGTTTTTATCCTCATATCAAATAAAACTTCAATGAATGCATAAAAGACAAAACCTCAGTATCTTTATTTACAACAAAATACATATAATCAAAGTAAAAAGTTAGGTCTAGTTACAGAAACCATGAAAAGGAAATATGACTTTTTAAAAATTTTCCGCCAACACTGGAGTGAGATGAACCAAAAGAAAGAGGAACCTAACATACTATATTTTTAGTGTGAAATGCAAATGATAAAGCAGTTGCACAAGCTTGCTTGAGTGTAGCCTAATCTCAACACAGGAGCCAGGAGTGATGCATTTAAAGCTTAAGTAAGATCTTCTCACTCATCTTAAATCCTTTAGTGGCCCTTCTGGCTTTATCCAGAGTAAAAGCCAAAGTCTTTGCATCCACCCCTAAAGCCTCCCCTGAATAGACACCAATCAATCCACTACCTTCCTTCCTATCTCTCCTTGCTAAGTGTGCTCTAGCTACAGGCTGGTGGGCTACTGTGGAAAATGCCAGGCATCTTTCTTCCTCTGGACCTCTCCACAGCTGTTCTCTCTGGCTGCAATGCTCTTCTTTTTAAGTATCTGCTTAGCTACCTCCCTCACACCTCCAAAGCATTGCTCAAATATCACTTTTTTCTTTTTTTAATAAGTTAGGGCAAGGTCTAGCCAGACTATCCTATTTAATACTGCCATCTGCTCCCTCCCACCTAGGCCAACCTGAATCCCCCTTACCTGACTCAACTTTTTAAGCCCTAAACTGTATCTTCTAATATACCAGATAATTCATGTAATCAGCAAATCAAAGAATCAGCAACTTTAAAATATACCAGTATTTTTTTTTAATTTATTTTTTATAATTTTTATTTTTACTTTGGTTTACTTTACATTACTGTATTGGTTTTGCCAAACATTGACATTAATTCACCATGAGTGTACATGCATTCCCAAACACGAATCCCCTCCCATCTCCCACCCCATACCATCCCTCTGGGTCCTCTCCTTGCACCAGTCCCAAGCCTCCTGCATCCTGCATCGGACATTGACTGGCGATTCATTTCTTACATGATAGTATACATGTTTCAATGCCATTCTCCCATCTATTTTAAGTAGGAAAAAAGCTGCCAATCAAATCATGATATGCCATCAACTGTTATATGTACCCAGATATTACAGTCATTAAAAATGTGAAAAAATTTCTATCTCAGACTTAACAAAATGCATATTTATTATTATTTATTATGCCTCGCATTTTTTTCCATCTCCCTATACTGGGATACAAGATTATAGGAGCAAATATCTTTATATGTTCTCTTTACTGAAAGACTCCAGGTGCTTAGAACAGTGCTTGGCAAGTTATAGGTTCTCAATAAGTGTTTGTAAAGTCAATTGTTAAATTTGTCATTTAGAGAGAGATCAACCTGGACTAAGTAAAGATTAATCAGAGGTATAATGGAAGTCATCCAGGGATCATAAACTGGGAACAAAGTGGCTCAAATACATATATTACCTCTGGATGAAGAATAAGTTCATGACTTTGGATGGCCACCTTATAAGCCTGGGGAGGAGCATATTTGCCGTTGTAGACAGAAGCATGTTATGTGCATTAGTTATTACTGTGTACCAAGTTGCTCCCAAACTTAACAACTTAAAATAATACACATTTATTGTCTCATAACTTCTGTGAGTTAGGAATGTGAGCACAGATTAGCTGGGCCTTTGTTTTGGGATCTCTCACGTGCTGCAGTCAAGGTATTACTTATCCAATTAAAAGAAATAAATTTATATTTTAAAAAAAAGGTATTGCCTGATCATGTTGCTGTTGCTACTAAGTCAGACAATGTCTTTTCAGTTGGGTCCGACTCTTTGTGACCCTATGGACTGCAGCCCCCTACCAGGCTCCTCTATCCATGGGATTCTCCAAGCAAGAATACAGGAGTGTGTTGCCATGCCCTCCTCCAGGGGATCTTCCCAATCCAGGGCTTGAACCTGTGTCTCATGTCTCCTGCATTGGCAGGCAGGTTCTTTACTACTAGCACCACATGGGAAGCCCTCGCCTGCCCGTAGTCATCTCAGAGCTTGACTGGGGAGGAATGTGCTCTCAAGATTATGGGACTGTTGGTAGGATTCAGTTTCTCATGGGTCACTGGGCTGATACCCTTAGTTAATACTTTGCTAGTTATTGGCCAGAGGTCCTCCCTCAAGTGGACCTCTAGGGAATAGCACCTTGCTTTATTGAAGTGTGCAAATCAAGAAGACAATAGAAAGAATCCACTGACAATCCTGAAATTATAATCTTCAGTAATATAATCATAGAGATGACATAGAGTCACCTTTGCCATATTCTCTTGGTTGAAGAGAGTCCTTATACTCAAGGGGGAGGATTATACAAGGACATGAATATTAGGAGGTGAAAATCATTGAGGACCATCTTAGAAGTCTGCCAACAAAATTATGGGAAAGCATCTGGAATTGTACGTTTAAGAAGGGTATGTTTGTCTATGGAGGACCCGAGGAGTATGCTTTAGTAGACACATCCCAGAGTGCATATTAAGTGATGTTCTTAAATGGGAACTCCCATTTCTCACTTTCCTTCACAATGGTGGGTTTCTGATCATAATACCTCTCTGACCACAGCTGATGGGATAGAAGGTAGACGTCTGACTCAAGACAGTTAAATTCTACTCCATAATTTTTGACTTTGGACTAACAGACTCTAGTTCAGTATCGCTTGGAGAGATGCTATAATCTTGGAAACTGTGACTTGATCTCATCTGTCACACAAAACGGCAAGCCAGAAAAAAAGATTTGCAGAGAAGAAAGGACAAAGATGTTTAGAGAACCACCGAAACAAAAATAGAATGTCTGATGGATATTCTGTTCACATTTCCAGGCATTCTATAATAAGCTTTCACAACCCCCTTCTATTTTGCTGTAAATTTCCACTTCCTTTTTAACTAAAACAAGCTCAAGTTGGTTTTGCAACTTGCAGCCAGAGTTCTTACTGATTATCTCTTTTTGAAGACCTTCAAAGTACCCTTGTTACTGTGACTATGAATATGGCACATTATGGTGACGTCTTGTAATAAAGATGTAAGGAAAGCTTGAAGAGAAGCAAAGAAGGCCTTGAGCCTTCAGTCCAAATTACAGAATGATTTACATTTTTGGCAAAGTGGCTTTTATTTCACTCTTTCCATCTTTATAAGATTTTAAAAGAAAGCACATCATGTAGGGATACGTTTATAAGACCCCCTGTGGAACTAAAGAGGCAGGAGTTTGACTGGTGAGAGTTGTCTCAAAGCACATTAAAGCACAATGGCATCGGTCTAGTCATCTCTCATTCGTGGTAATGCAATTGTTTACTCAAAAACCTGAAACAAAGGCAAATAGCAAGCTATAGCCCTAGACTCTTAGAATATGGGCTGAAACTAACAAAATAATATTATTATGGTTGAATGCTATTTGTAAAGAGAGCTTTTTTTCTGTTTTGCTGCAGTGCAGAAGAAAAAAATCAGCATATTCTAGGAATCTGGAAATACCTAGACTATAAAAGAATGAGTAATAAATGAAGTGTTGTCTGCATTGCACTTCCTCCATTTAAGTTGTTTAATCAGCCTCTAATCTTATTCCAAGATACCATTAAATACCCAGTCACCTCTTAATGCAGTACTGAGCCAAGGGCTGAGTTTGGACCCGTTTTAGTGAAATGTCAGTTCTCTTTCCTTTCTTTCTTGTCTTGGCTTGAACAGGACTTATATACGTGGCTCCTGTTTCATGCTCAGTTTCTGGAATGCACAGTGATACCTCACTCCACGTGCAGTACTCCTAGTGACTTCTTAGTGTATGCTCACTGCATAGGATTGACTTGCTTTCTCACTGTTGACTTGAAGGAGACCGCCTCAACAGGTGAGAATACATGCCAAGCTAAAGGTTTGGGTGGACTCCGGGAGTCAGTGATGGACAGGGAAGCCTGGCGTGCTGCAGTTCATGGGGTCGCAAAGAGTCGGACACGACTGAGCGACTGAGCTGAACTGAACTGAAAGTAAAATATTAAAATAGAGGATAAAACCCCCATGTAGAATACCTTCGAACTCAGGGAGTGAGTGGGACTTCCCCTTTGTTCAGGTTCTCAGCTAGGACGAAAGCATTGTCCTTGTTTGCTGGAGGAACTGTGTCAAGCCAAGGGTGACAATTTGAGGTAACAGATCTTTCACCCACTGTATGTTCCTGAGCAAGGACAAAGGTTTCATAAGAAAAATCCCTGGGCTTGATTCACTGATGATTGATGTAATCACGCTTGTGGGGAAAACCGGCCATCTGCGAGTGGCATCCGCTGCGTGCGTGGGTGTGAGTGGCTTGCGCACAAGCCTCCTGGGCAAATTCTGCCAAGCTGTCTTCAGCTCAGAGACCAAATAAAGATGAGAAACTTCCATGCAACACTGAGATAGAGCCATTGTAAGACCAGAAAATATTGTCAGCTTCATCACAAATCAGAATTGTTATGAAACACAGCAATACCTCTATAATACAGTAATGCCTTGAAGCATATGATGAAAGTCTGTACATTCACAATTTCCTCTCAACTTCCAATGCTGCCACCTTAGTTTCAGATAATTTCACGTGCCCACCACCGTAGACGTTCATGCGTCCACCGCTGTAGACATTCCCGGGTCCGTTGCTATAGATGTTCTCACAGCTGTGCCTAACTGCAGTTTCCAGTATTTCTCACTCAGATTGCAAGGTTCTGCCAGATTAGTCACCATTTATGAGAACTGTTTCACAATTCAGGGCAGCAGTTTACTTACAAAGAAAGTTGATGGCATCAGACACAGGCTCTTGTGTTAGCCCCCACCCGCTCCTCCTCCTTTTACTTCACTTTCTTTTTCTTCACTTGTTCATTTCTCCCTTCTCTTCCCCAGTATAGATAAACACACTCTATTAACTTTGTAAAATCTGGAAAGAAAAAAAAATCTGAGTTCTAAAAGACATCTGGCCTGGAGGGTTTTAGATAATAGATTTAGGACCTGTACACGTTTTACTATAAATTACTACTATTTCTAAAGCTGTCATTGCTTTCTCTTCTCCATTAACATGTTACATTTTTATCCAAATGTCCTTCTCAAAACTCTTTGTACTTTCTTTCCAGAAAAATTTGTTTGAAAATTAATAGCCTTCCCTCCCCCCACAAACTTAAACTATAATTCTACAATGTTCTCACAAAGTACAAAATAAAATGAAAACCTCTGTCCCCTCTACCCAATGCTATTCACCAGAATAATTGCTATAAGGATTTGGGGTTTAGCATTTTCTTTGTGTTTGCACAAGTGATCTGTGTCCATGCATTATGTATGCTCTAAAATATCCATACATTTATGAAAGTGAAATCATAACTTTGAAAATACCTTTTTTGATTTGACATTCTATTATAATCATCTTGAGGCTTCCCAGGTGGCTCAGATGGTAAAGTATCCACGTTCCAATGCAGGAGACGCAGGTTCTATCCCTGGGCCGGGAAGATCCCCTGGAGGAGGAAATGGCAAAGTATTCATGCCTGGAAAATTCCATTGACAGAGGAGCTTGGCAGGCTGCAGTCCACGGGGTCACAAAGAGTCAGCCATGATGGAGCAACTAAACAGTAGCAGCAGCAGCAGTGTGATCATCTTTTTTGCTTACTCCCAACAGACCTACTCAGTTCTTTTTCAAGACAGCCCAGTATTCCAATACTGCATTGGTGGCATAATTTATTTCATTGTTTCCCCATGGATAAACAAAATAAACTACATAAACAACCTTAAACATATATATTTTTACTGATGAGGAAAGATTTATAAATGTAAACCTGCTTAGTCAGAGATACTTAAATTTTAAATGTTAATTAAATGCTAATTTTAAATTGAATTTCAAAAGATTATATCTATTTATAGGCTCACAAACAGTAAATTAAAGGGCCTGCCACTTTGCCAGAGCTTGATGTTATAAAACTTTTTATCTCTTGCCAATCTGATAAGTGGAAGATGCCTCATCCTTATTTATATTTGCATTTTCATGATTAGTGCTCTGGTAGACCATATATAAATATAAATATAAATATATATATATTTTTTCTGCTCCTATCTTCTTCCTCTTCCTCATTTTTCTTGAATTTCTGGTTTCTTTTTCAGGACTTCCTTTTTCACTTCTTTTGCTTATTAATTTTTAAGAACATATTGTAAAGTACAAATGTCAACTCTTATCTGTCATTTATGAAATGAAATTCCTGTAGATTTTCTATGACCTGTTAACATTTTTATGTTCATCACGGATACTTTCTTGTGACTAATACAGTCAAATCTATTTTCTGCTCTTTATGGTATATAGGTATCCTGTTTTATTTAGAAACTCCATTTCTGTTCAAATGTATATGTAGTTTTTCTCCAATATTTTTCAGGTACTTTTATTTTTTAATTTATATTTTTAATTTCTCTTGACTTTGACTTTTTCAAATAGTATGATGATTTTGTTTTTAAAACAGCAAATGTGCCTGCTCAGTCATTTCAGTTGTGTGTGACTCTTTGCGACCCTATGGACTGTAGTTTGCCTGGCTCCTCTGTCCATGGGATTCCCCAGGGAGGAATATTGGAGTGGGTTGCCATGCCCTCCTCTAGGAGATCTTCCCAACTCAGAGACTGAACCTACATCTGCGTCTTCTGCATTGCAGGCAGATTCTTTACCACTGAGCCACTGTTTAACAATCGGACTTCCACAGGTGAACCAATCTAGACACAGACCTGACACCCTTCACAAAAATTAACTCAAAATGAGTCATAGACCTAAATGTAAAACACAAAACTATAAAACTCCTAAAATATACCACTGGAGAAAATCTAAATGACTTTGACCGTGGTAATGACTTCTTACCAACCTAGACAGGATATTAGAAAGCAGAGACATTATTTTGCCTACAAGGGTCCATCTAGTCAAAGCTATGGTTTCTCCAGCAGTCATATATAGGTGTGAGAGCTGGACCAAAAAGAAAGCTGAGCGCCAAAGAATTGATGCTTTTGAACTGTGGTGTTGGAGAAGACTCTTGAGAGTCCCGTGGACTGCAAGGAGATCCAAACAGTCCATTCTGAAGGAGATCAGTCCTGGTGTTCTTTGGAAGGACTGATGCTAAAGCTGAAACTCCAATACTTTGGCCACCTCATGCAAAGAGTTGACTCATTGGAAAAGACTCTGATGCTGGGAAAGATTGAAGGCGGGAGGAGAAGGAGACAACAGAGGATAAGATGGTTGGATGGCATCACAAACTCCATGGACATGAATTTGAGTAAACTCTGGGAGCTGGTGATGGACAGGGAGGCCTGGCGTGCTGCAGTCCATAGGGTCGCAAAGAATTGGACATGACTGAGTGACTGAACTGACTGAACTGAGTGACTTCTTAGATATACCATCAGATAGAACCCATGAAATAAATACTGATAAGCTGAACTTTATTAAAATTAAAAACTTTTGATCTGTGAAAGACAGTGTCAAGAGAATGGGAAGATAAGCCACATAGTAGAAGACCATATCTGCAAAAGATATATCTAATAAAGGAGTGCTATCAAAAATATACTAAGAGCTGTTAAAACTCAACACAAAACAGCCCAATTAAAATACAGAAAAAAATGATACGAACAGACACTTTACCAAAGAAGATACAAGGATGGCCAATAAGCATATGGAAAAGATACTTTACATTCTGTGTCATCAGGAAAGTGAAAATTAAAGCAACAATGAGATACCACTACACACATATTAGAATGGCCAAAATTGAAAACACTTAAAATACCGAATTCTGGCAAGAATGTGGAACAATAGAAACCCTCATTCCTGGTGGGAATGCAAAATGGTACAGCCATTTTGGAAGACAGTTTAGCAGATTCTTAACAAAACTAAACATTAACCAAGTGATCCAGCAATCTCATGCCTTGGTATGTGTCCGAAGGAGTCAAAAACTCTATGCCCACACAAAACCTACCATGAATGTTTATAGCAGCTTTAGTCATAATTACCAAAACTGGGAAGCAACAAAGATGTCCTTCAGTAGGTAAATGGGCAAATTTCAGACAAGGGAATATTGTTCAGTGGTAACAAGAAATGAGCTATTAAGTAATGAAAAAACATGGATGAATCTTAGATGCATATTGCTAAGTGAAAGAAGCCGGTCTGAAAAGGCCACATACTGTATGATATCAACTATGTGACATTCTGGAAAATGCAAAACTATAGAGACAGGAAAAATATCAGTGGCTGTCAGAGGTTAGAGGAGGAATAAATACATGTACCACAAAGGATTTTTAAGGCAGTGAAAATACTCTGTATGATACCATAATGAAGACTCATGTTATTTTAGATTGTTCAAATTCATGGAATGTGTAGCACCAAAAATGAACTTTCATGTAAACTGTGGCCTTTGGGTGATTATGATGTGTTAATGTAGGTTCATCAATAGTAACAAATGTACCAGCCTTGAAGGGAATGTTGATAATGCAAGAGGCTATGCTTATATGGGAAGAGGAGGTATGTGGGAAATTTCTGTACTTTCCTCTTAATTTTGCTGTGAATCTAAAGCAACTCTTTGTTTTTTGTTTGTTTTTTTTTTTTAAAGTCTTAATACAAACAAGTATGCTATGTAAAGAGAACCTGGGACATTCATTCATTTACTCAGCATGCAGGCATTAGATGAATGAGTACTATGTGTCAGACACAGAGAATAAAGTGCACAATAACAATCTTTGCTATAAAACATCTTACTGTCTAGCAAGGTTCAGAAAATTAGTGTACAAAAATAAGGTAGTATGATTCAACACATATACAGAACTGGTATAGTCCAATGAGTGCTATTCCATCAAAGGTGAAGTCTGGGAAGATTACCAACTTATTTGTGGGATGCTATTTCCTCAAATCATTTTGAGAAATTTTCTTCTGAAACTTCCTTTAGAGCCTTTGACACCTTGTAAACATTTTTAGTGGGATAGATTTACAGTTTTAGAATGAATGAATGAAATGACTTTTCAAAATAGTCAACTAATTCTCTATTATTAATTTTCTTTTAGACAAGATTAAATTATTATGCTCAGACTATAGATTTGTTCATGTTTTCTGTTTATTTTCCCTTTATATATTCCCAGACTGTTATTGGTATCATGCAACTTCATATTTTCTACAAATTCTTAAAGAGTTAAATCATCTTATGAAACTTACACACTGTTATATGTCAATTATATCTCAATAAGGCTTTAAAAAATATGGATGGATTATCTCCTTTTTTGGTGTGAAATATCCCTCTGTCTCCCTTTTAAGGCTTAACTTGTTTTGTGCTTATTAATTATTATTGTATGCCAACAACCATGGATTCAAACAAATGTCGACCAAAAATATTTAGAAAAAAATTCTCCAGAAAGTTCCAAAAAGCAAAACTTGAATTTACTGAGTGCCAGCAACTATTTATGTACCGTTTATATTGTAATAGGTGTTATCAGTGGTCTAGAGATGACTTAAAATATATGCAATGAACAAGGTAGAGATTGTTGTCTTAAAAATACTGCCTAAATAATAGGGCAACTTGGCAAAGGAATATATGGGAACTTTCTATACTATCTTTGCAAGTTTTTTGTCAATGTAAAACTATCCTAAAATTAATGTTTGTTTAATAAAACAGAAAAAATAAAGTATATGGGAAGATGTATATAAGTTATATGCAAATACTATACCATTTTATATAAAGGACTTGACCATCCACAGATTTTGATATCTGTGAGGGATCCTGCAACCAGTTCCCCAAGGATATTGAGGGATGACTCAATATAGTATAATTTATTGTTTTATATTTGTTTTAAAAATAGTCATAGCTGACCTTTATCCTTTTTGTTAGCTATAGAGTTGCCATCTTTTAATTGGAGGTTTTGGCCCATGGGGATTTTTTAATCTATATATCTATTGAGATTGTTATCTGCAGTTTTCAATTGTGCTTTATATTTGACGTATTTTTCTCTTGTATCTTTTCTTTATTCCCTTTGTTTCTCCTTTGTTCCCTTTGTTTCTTGCAAGCGTGCTAAGTCACTTCAGTCATGTCTGACTCTTTGTGACACTCTGGACTATAGCCCTCCAAGCTTCACTGTCTATGGGTTCTCCAGGCAAGAATACTGGAGTAGGTTGCCATGCCCTCCTCCAGGGGATCTTCCCAACCCAGGGACTGAACCTGCGTCTCTTATGTCTCCTGCATAGGCAGGCAGATTCTTCACTACCACCGCCACCTGGGAAACTCTTTCTCCTCTTACAGTTGGGTTAATTTTACAAACTATTTTCATTTTTTTTTACTGCTTACCTCTAACTTTTACAATATAAATATTTAAATTGATATTTTTCTACCCAAATCCAAAGGTTATCTATATCCTCTTCCTGAATGAGATACCTTAGCAATAAAGTTTGGGGACTTTAAATTGAGACATCTCTGAAGAAACATCTCAGCTTCCAGGTTTTTTTTGACACTGACTGAAACTGAGTGGCTGTTGGAACTGCACCTCAGTCCAGCTTCTCCCTCTGCCCAAATTCCACTTTCCTTGCTTCCTCGTAGCAGTCTGCAGAAAGTTTCCTGAACACAAATCATAGCAACTCAGAATGTGCCCCTGGAGGAGCTAACCTACAACACTCAGGTTGTCCTCTGAGCAGTTTTATATAGTTTATAATGGTTTTAAAACAATGGGCAGAGGATGAGATTGTTAGATCATACCACTGACTCAATGGACATGAATCTGAGCAAACTCCAGGAGAGAGTGAAGAACGGGGAAGCCTGGTATGCTGCAGTTCATGGGATCACAAAGAACTGGACACAACTTATCAACTGAACAACAAATAATGGTTTTCACCTATTTGAGCATAAGTGGAGTCTTTACATAACTGACTGTCCCTCAGTTTGATCTGGGCTTCCCTGGTGGCTCAGATGGTAAAGTGTCTGCCTGCAACGTGGTAGACCCGGGTTCAGTCCCTGGGTCGGGAAGATCCCCTGGAGAAGAAAATGACATTTTGATTTGACATAAATTCTCCCTTCAGATTTGATGGTCTTACAGCATGAACAAAAAAACAGCGAAAGTCCAATTTAAATGGCCAAATTTCTAAGAGACTGTTTAAAGATTAAGTTCATTTTTGTGTTTAACATTATTCACAGAGATTCCATGTTCTGCACAAAGTACCCATAACAAGGGCAAATCAGCAATGATACAAAGTGAAATGATTTGATTTCCAATAATAACAGACGGTGGCCACCTGCTGTTTGTGTTAAATAAGGATCGTGTTCAGTAATGCCATCATTTATGAAATGAGAGATAGTTCCCCATTTTCCACAATATGCAGAATAAGCATAAATGAATAAAGACATGACAGGTTTGGTGATTAAAAGAATGGCAAAGTTCCAAATTCACTACCTTAGTAAATTCATTATAAGTTGTAGCTTTGCATCCTAGTGGTACAGGGACAGTCAGTATAAACATAGCTATTTATAGTTACTGTCTTTTTGACATAAGAACTACCTACTGGGACAATACCTGCTTGACTTTACTAAAGAAAATGTAAAAGAATAGGCATAAAAACATACTAAAAATTAAAAAGTAGATTAAATATTATTTTACTACATTCCTTAGTCCAGCACCAGTTGTAACTAGGATGTCAGAATAATGGATGCTTAATTCTCCATAACCTAAAAAAAGTCTTCTAAACCTAAGTAAATTATTTCTGAAATAAACCTGAATAATTATGCAAATATAATATGAATCTGAATTAATTCCAAAGGAAGCTATGAATTGAGTGACAAGAATACTGGACTTTGAGATTCTGTTTACCAAGGATATAGTACTATTCCCCATAGGCAAGCTACCTAACATCCCTGACACTGAATTTCTTCACTGTAAAATATGTGATACCTAAATTATGGTGTTATTTTAGTGGATCTAGTAAAATCTAATAAAAATCTTTCTTCCTAGAACAAACTGGGTGCCTAGCAAATACTTGTTTAAATGGCAACATTATTTAAAATAAGGAAATATTTATTACCAACTTTCTTCCAAAACAACAGTGTACTTTACAGTGATGCATAAAATATGACAAAAGAGAATACAGTGGGTCAGAGGCGATAGAAACTTTAAACAACCAGGTCAAAAAAAAAGGAGTCAAGATAAGACTATAGTAATAACTACAAGGGCCTATTGGAGACCTCAAATTTAGCTCTTTCTGGAACTCACATACAAACGTAGATATCATCCCACTCCAGTACTCCTGCCTGAAAAATCCCATGGACTGAGGAGCCTGGAAGGCTGCAGTCCATGGGGTCGCTGAGGGTCGGACACGACTGAGCGACTTCACTTTCCCTTTTCACTTTCATGCACTGGAGAAGGAAATGGCAACCCATTCCAGTTTTCTTGCCTGGAGAATTCCAGGGACGGGGGGAGCCTGGTGGGCTGCTGTCTATGGGGTCGCACAGAAATGGACACGACTGAAGCGACTTAGCAGCAGCAGCAGCAGCACACAGATCTTTGCTCAGTAACAGTAATGATCACCCGTTCTTGGTATTAAGAGCTAGCCGAGATTTCTCTTGAGGTCCTTCATAAAAGAGGACAATGTAGGAAGTAATAAACAGCCTCCTCAATGGTATCATTAAAATAGATGCAGTGACAACAACTTTATAGAACAGTTTCTGGGTGGGTTCCTTTCATTACTCCAAGGAGTAACTCAGTAAACATACTTCTGTGGAGGACAAGCCGAGGGCAAGGCCATTAAGTCTCACTTATTTTCTGAAGGGTGCTTAGAAATATAGGGGCAAACGAAGCAATTGCATTCTAGGTAACTAGATATGTTTTAGAATATCTGAAAGCAGGAAGGGCCTGTGCCCGTCATGTCAGTTATCTTGAACACTGTTTTTCTCACAAAGAAATTTTAAACAGGTGAAAACAGAAGTCAGCTTAAATTGTAATCCTTGGAAAATGCAACAGAAGCTATTCTTTGTTATTCGTTCTCATTTAACAAATGTTTGAGCACTGATTAAGAGCCGCATGTTGTACTGGGGATACACACTTCAGTATTGTACTTCTGAAAACTATGTTAATGTGTATTTGTATGTATATGTCTACATCTGACACTACGTCTGCATTTATACCTGTGCCCATTTCTATATATCTATACATCTCCCCCAACACACAGATACCCAGAAATATTAAGTGTTGGTGTCTGTCATCATCAAATTTAATATGGATAAAGAGGCAATGGCAATTGAGCTTCATAAATGTATGAAATCATGTCTGTACTGTATTAAAATTCTTGTAAGGTGACTGGCTTCCCAGGTGGCTCAGTGGTAAAGGACTGCCTGCCAGTGCAGGGGTCGCGGGAGACAAAGGTTTGCTCCCTGGGTAGGAAAGATCCCTGGCAGAAGGAAATGGCAACCCTCTTGAATATTCTTGCCTGGGAAATCCCATGGGTAGAGGAGCCTGGAGGGCTACAGTCCACAGGATCGCAAAGAGGGGAACACGACTGAGTGATTGAGCACAAAACAGTTTAACAGAATATGTGCATCAATGGAAAGTTATTGTATTTGGTACAAAGAAGAGAGATGGCTACTGTTTCTTTCCCTTGCAGTATTATCAAAATTCACCCTACCATTCTAGACAGATAGCTCCTGAAGGTCAATTAAACATGCAATATTTTAAGAAGTGACTTTCTAGGAAGTGAAGCTTATCCCTTTAATTTATAATGAAAATGAATTCCCTTAGATGTAAACATTTATAAAATGGAATAGATGTGCTATGTGGACAACATTAAACATGTGAAAATGTCTAATGACTTGTTTCAGCAATATCTGCCAAGACCACTGATGTGAGTTGATGTTTTATCCTCGTCTGTGTTGTGCAAAAATGATGAAATTTTGTATCCTTTGTCTACTTTGTCTGTTGTCTTATTTTTTTACTCTTATCATATGAATCTAATTATAGCCCCTATTAGTTGGGAAGTCAGTCCAGCCTTTTAAAAACCATACAAAATGGTTTAAGAAGATCTGAGACAGTATGGAAGAGGCTCCCTTATGAGGGCTGCATGTGTTTAGTGCATAGATTCAGTTGCATCAGTTTTAACTATTCAAAATAAAATTCGGTGTTTTTTCACTTGATGGCTTCACACAGATAGTTGGATGTATTGGTTAAAAGATATTTGGATAAATTAAGCTCTATCATAGTCATACTTCCAATTTTTTCTTATTGAACTTAGAGTCCTGCTACTTATTTTTCCAAGGAATAAAACAAGGAAACTAATAGAACTTTTTAAGGAATAGAAGTTACTAAGGGAGATAAACATTCTTAAGATAGTAATAATAATGATAATAATAATAGTTACCAGAATTATATTGAAGTCAATAATGGTAGCTTGGTGGCTAGCACGTACCAGGCACAATGTTAAGCACTTTATCATTAAAAGTTCATTTTCAGTTCAGTTCATTTGCTCAGTCATGTCTGACTCTTTTCAACCCAATGGAGTGCAGCACACCAGGCTTCCCTGTCCATCATCAACTCCCAAAGTTTGCTCAAACTCACGTCCATTGAGTCAGTGATGCCATCCAACCATCTCATCCTCTGTCATCCCCATCTCCTCCTGCCTTCAATCTTTCCTAGCATCAGGGTCTTTAATCCTCCACAAATATACAGAGTTGAAACCATTTGTCTAAAAATGTCTTTAGAGTTCCCCCATTTTAAAGAATGAGACCATTTTATTCAGTATAACATTCTAGGGGCAAGTTGTACAGTTTTACTGACGGTAAATATGTAAATATCACTTTAAAGATGGTTGATGTGGCTTATTGTCCATTTAAAAGAATGTATACACCTGGCTTCTTTCATTTGGTACAATGTGAGATTCATATATCTTTCCACATGTATCAGTAACTTACTTTTATTGATGAATAATGTTTCATAATAAGAATATGCTACAAATTGTTTGCTTTATCATTCATTCTGTTGCTTGATAGGCATTCAAGTAGGTTTTAGCATCTAGCTAATATGAGTAAAATTTCTATGAACATTCTCATGCAATTCTGTTAATGGATATAGGTTTTCATTTCTCTGTGCCAATACCTAGTAATACAGTTGATGAGTTCTAGAGGAGGTTTGGGCTTCCCTGCTGACTCAGTGGTAAAGAATCCACCTGCCAATGCAAGAGACACGGGTTCAGTTCTTGGATCAGGAGATTCCCTGAAGAAGGAAATGGCAACCCACTCCAATATTCTTGCCTGGGAAATCACATGGACAGAGGAGCCTGACGGGCTGCAGTCCATGGGCTCACAAAAGAGTCAGACACGACTTAGCAACTCAATAAAAATAAGGGTGGGTTTATGTTTTACATTAAAAAAAAACAAACCGTTGATACTTTTCCCAAAGAGAACATACCATTTTACACATCTATCAATGTGTAAGTTTCAACTGCCATATATCCTCACCAATATTTAGAACCATCAACCTTTCATTTTAGCCACTCTGCTGAATATGAGTTGGTGGTTCATTGTTTCTAATTTGCATTTATCTGATGACTTACACTGTAGATATACTTTCATGTGCTTTTGCTGTGCTGTGCTCAGACTCTTCAGTTGTATCTGACTCTTTGTGACCTATGAACCGTAGCCTGCCAGGCTCCTCTGTCCATTGGATTCCATGATATTTTTAGATAAAAATTGAGGGAATTTATTGCCAGCATATATTCTTTATTCTTAGAATGTCAAGGAAATTTACTGATTTTTAATATCTCTTTTTGGACGTTTGTTTGAATATCTTGCCCTCTTTTAGTTTTGCTGATTGTTTCTTTTTTATTATTGAATGGTGAGAATTTTTTTAATGGTTTCTATTGATTGGCTGAATTTTTATTTTGGATGAAATTAGTTATCATTTTCTTCCTTTAGGATTGGTGCTTTCTGTGTCCCTTTTAAGAATTTGCCTATGCTCAGGTCATGAAGATGTTCTCTGATTCCTGTCTTCTAGTAGGTTTACAGCTTAGACTTATCTTTAGTTGTTTTTTTTAGGTCTAGGTCCATAATCCATTTCGACTCATTTTTTGTGTAATGTAAGGTAGACGTTGAAGTTCACTTTTTTCCCGTACAGATACCCAGTTGTATCAGCATTTATTGGGACCTCTCTTTCCATTGCTTTGGTTTCTGTCAAATGTCAATTGAACATAAAAGTGAGGGTCTATTTCTGGAGTCTTTTTTCTGTTTTATCGATCAAATTTTCTGTTCTCATGCCAATATCATTATGCAGTTTTGATTATTATACATTTATACTAAGCAGCATTTTACCTAGAATCAGAAGCCATTACACATAACATGTAAGGCTCTTTCAACAATAAAATTCCATTTACCTCTTTCTTTTGTCCTGTTATCGTTTCTTCTAAGGGATTCTTGCCCACAATAGTAGATATAATGCTTATCTGAGTTAGATTCACCCATTCCAGTCCATTTTAGTTCACTGATTCCTAAAATGTTGCTCACTCTTGCCATCTCCTGTTTAACCACTTCCAATTTACCTTGATTCATGGACCTAAATTCCAGGTACCTATGCAATACTGTTATTTACAGCCTCAGACCTGACTTCCATCACCAGTCATAATTTGGGTGCAGTCTCAAAAATGACAGAATGATCTCCGTTTATTTCCAAGGCAATCCATTCAATACCACAGTAATCCAAGTCTATGCATGCCAGTAATGCTGAGGAGGCTGAAGCTGAATGGTTCTAAGAAGATCTACAAGACCTTCTAGAACTAACACTCCAAAAAAGACGTCCTTTTCATTATAGGGGACTGGAATGCAAAAGTAGGAAGTTAAGAGATACCTGGAGTAACAGACAAATTTGGCCTTGGAGTACAAAATGAAGCAAGGCAAAGGCTAACAGGGTTTTGCCAAGAAAACACACTGGTCATAGCAAATACCCTCTTCCAACAACACAAGAGGAGACTACACACATGGACATCACCAGATGGTCAATACCAAAATGAGACTGATTATTTTCTTTGCAGCCAAAGATGGAGAAGCTCTATACAGTTAGCAAAAACAAGACTGGGAGCTGACTGTGGGTCAGATCATGAACTCCTTATTGCCAGATTCAGACTTAAATTCAAGAAAGTAGGAGAAACCATAGACCATTCAGGTAGCAGTTCAGTTCAGTCGCTCAGTCGTGTCCGACCCTTAGCGACCCCATGAATCGCAGCACGCCAGGCCTCCCTGTCCATCACCAACTCCTGCAATTCACTCAGATTCACATCCATCTCGTCCGTGATACCATCCAGCCATCTCATCCTCTGTTGTCCCCTTCTCCTCCTGCCCCCAATCCCTCCCAGCATCAAAGTCTTTTCCAATGAGTCAATGCTTCACATGAGGTGGCCAAAGTACTGGAGTTTCAGCTTTAGTATCATTCCTTCCAAAGAAATCCCAGGGCTTATGTCCTTCAGAATGGACTGGTTGGATCTACTTGCATTCCAAGGGACTCTCAAGAGTCTTCTCCAACACCACAGTTCAAAAGCATGAATTCTTCGGTGCTCAGCCTTCTTCACAGACCGACTCTCACATCCATACATGACCACAGGAAAAACCATAGCCTTAACTAGACAGACCTTATTCGGCAAAGTAATGTCTCTGCTTTTGAATATGCTGTCTAGGTTGGTCATAACTTTTCTTCCAAGGAGTAAGCGTCTTTTAATTTCATGGCTGCAATCACCATCTGCCGTGATTTTGGAGCCAAAAAAAATAAAGTCTGATACTGTTTCCCCATCTATTT
>SJYQ01002225.1:313671-324244 GCA_006410935.1 Redunca redunca
ACTTAGTTCTTTTTTATAGTTTTCATTTTCTGCTAATATTTCTCATTCATTCTTTTTTTACAAAAATATTTTCTTGAACATATAATGCCTGCTAATTCCAACACCTGCATAATCTTTAGGTTATTTTCTAGTGACTATTTTTATTTTAATTACATGCCTTGTTTTCCTCTTTTATTCACATTTCTCTGAAAAAAATTTAACTTACATTCTAGAAATTGAGGATCTTCTATACAGACACTAGATTTTGTTATCTTCCTCGAAGGAGCATTTGTTTTTGTTCTAGCAGGTATATTTACTGGACACGAATTCCAAACTGAATCTCTTCTGTAGAGGGCAACAGAAGAAATTTCTACTATTCTTTCAGCCTTCTAGATGACACTTTTCCCTGTGATTTCTGGGTTCTCTCTGTCTCCCTCAAGTGCATTCCAGCTGTCAGCCAAGGATTTTGCAAAAGTGTACTTAAAGAGTTTGGGTCTTCCCCTTCTGTGGTTTATTCATTTTGAACCTTTTTCTCTAACTCTGAATTCCATCCTCTGACTCTTTGAGATAGTAAAGCTGTGGTTCTCTGCTCTTGTATTCTAGCTACCCCATGCCACACTCTCATGAGAAAAGGATTTTTTTTAAATGTATATGTAGTGTAAATTCCCCCAGGGGAGTCTGGTGGGCTGCCGTCTATGGGGTCACACAGAGTCAGACACGACTGAAGTGACTTAGCAGCAGCAGCAGCAGCAGCAGCAGTATATATTCCAGAGTGGATAATTGTTACTGTGAGAGGTTCTGTCCAATACAACATCTCTATTTTATTTGAAACAGAAATTCTCACTTTGTTTGTGGCCTCTGAATACATTTATTTATTTATTCTTTGCCTATTCAGAAATACATTTTTAAAGTACTCATTTTTATAGTGGCAGAAGTTTTATAATGTCCAGAATATTCTGAAAATAAAAGTTTCTAAACTACTTTTAGCTTGATAATATGGTATGGCAGTATTATAATGTATTTATCTCAGGAAAAAATGAAATTTCTATAAAGCATTCCTCTAACTTGATTTGAACATTACTATGTTCTAGAGTGAGCACCAAGGTAAACTATTTGTGAAGCAGTCATCCAACTAAATGTTGAAGGTGTTTCAGAGTAAGTTCTCCCTAACATTGCAGTTCCTACCTTATAGCCCCTTCATGATCTAGAGACAAAAACCTTTCCATAAATACTAACAGTAATAATGGAAACTTTAAACTTGTAAAATGGTAGACATCTGTGAAATGTATGCCTTCTACTTACTTTTAGATATAAGAACAAAATATACTGTGATTATTCACAACAAATGAGTTTAAAACTGAATTTCTGAAACTTGAAACCCAGTTTTATTTTAAAGCAGATTGTAGGAACAAATCTAAGAGATATCAGTAGTTAAAAATTGAAAAGACCAAATCCTTTGAGTGCCACTTTAATCCCAGATCAAACGAGGACTGCTGGTCCAAGAACTATAATCGATTTCATTTAAACACATCAGAGCAGTCTCGTGATTATTTCCATACTTCGCTGAAGGAGGAGGGAATGTGTAGAACATAAATGTTCTTCTTAGAGCTAATTGTACCATGCCCAGATTGAATCTGCATTTCCCACAATTTCTGTATTTCTTTTCCACGTTTTTAAATACTCTTTATCCCCCAGGGCTAGAGTCACCCAGCGTCTTACTTTACTGCAAGAATACATCTACTGTTGCATAGGAAAAGAATTCTCCTCACAACAGCACTACTCATTTTCATGCTCCCTTGTTCTGGAAAGAGTTGTGTCGTAGCTTGGTGTTAAGGGGACATCGCAGCCATGTAACAGAGCCTAGGTGTAGTGATACAATCTGGGTTGCAGACCTCGGAGCACATGGGGTGGGCGGTTGCTGAGCAATGGCAGATCAACACTGGAAAGGGGCAGGACACCTCCTCCCACTCCCCTTTTCCTGACACCCTTCAAGAGCAGCAATGGGGCTGTCAAAGTTAAGGTACTGTTCACCAGTCTGAGGAAGGCGCACCAGTGCCGTGTTGTCAGGAAAACCAAGCTGTCTCCTCCGGAGCTGACTCAGATACTGTAAGCTCCTTTAGAAAAGGAGAGCTCAGCTCTCACCTGTCATTCAGTAAGAATGGTTTCTTCAACGTCTGTCAGTCAGGAGTGATGTCAGCAAGGCGAACTCAGCCCTTTCTCTGCCCTGTGTGGTTATGAGACAGATGTGGAGGGAGGTCTGTGAACAAGGCAGCTCTGTGCAGAGCTGTGAATTAGAAGCTCATCTTCAGAACAGTTTCCTCAAGCTCCTAAAACTGTGTTCCAGTGTTCTCCCTGGCAAAGCCCAACTCAGGCTTATTTCCCACCCTGTCAAAACTAACTTTGATCACTTCCCAGTTCCTGGAGCCCCTCTCCCTGCCCTGTTCTCTACATAAGGCTAATTAACCTGCTTGGAAAAAATTTTTTTTCCCATAGCAGCACTACTTATAATAACAAAGACATTGAAATAATCCAAGTGCCCATCAACAGATGACTAGCTTAAAAAGATGTGATATATATAATATACATATATATATTATGGAATATCACTCAGCCATAGCAAAGAAGGAAATATTGCCATTTGCAGCAACATGGATGAACCTAGAGAATATCATACTAAGTTTAAGTAAGTCAGACAGGGAAAGACAAATATTATATGATATCACTTACATGTAGAATCTAAAAAATAATGCAAATGAATCTGTATACAAAACAGAAACAGACTTATAGAAAACTAACAGGGTTACCAAAGGGGACAAGCAACAGGGGAGAGATAAATTAGGAGTATGAGATTAACAAACTACTGCACATAAAACAAGTAAATAACAAACATTTACTGTATACTTCAGTGAACTATACTCAATACCTTATAAAAACCCATAATGAAAAATAATCTGAAAAAGTATATATATAACTGAATCACCCTGCTCTATATCTAAAATTAACACAGCATTGTAAGTCAATCGCATCTCAATTAAAAATTATGTTAGTTTAGCACCATCATTATCATTTTAATTCTCATGAGTTAAATATCATGTATATTTGCAAAAAAGTATTTTGAGCCCATCATTTTTGGTATCTTAACCGTAAGACTTGTGTGTGTTTGGGGTCCAGTGTTAATTGCTCATGGCCTTAAAGGGACTAAGGTAAACATACATGGTCTTCCCTCCCTTTCTCCTAACCCCTCTTTTTTTTTTTAAATTGAATTATAGCTGATTTGCAATGTTGTGTTAACTTCTGCTGTCAGCAAAGTGATTCAATTATACATACATTTTGTTTTTTGTAGTCTTTCCCACTATGGTTTGTCACAGACTCTTCAGTACAGTTGTTTAGAAAATTATTAATAAAGATTTATATTCATGGTTATGTAAGCGTTGGAAGGGAACTTAGAGCCTCTTTATGTTCACAGTCTCATTTTACAGATTAGAGACCTGTCTGCACGTGACCATGTAATAACATGAGAGGGGAGGGCAATAGGTTATGTTTATTACAATTACTATGAAATCATATGTAACTAAACAATTAGTTGAAATTGAAAAATGGCAGGTAGTGAGAGTTATTACTAGGGAAGATTGATAGAATAGCTACCCAGAGACCTCTCTCATACCTGATATATATTTTCTAATTATTATGGCAATACAGACTGTTCTTAGCTTGCAGAATCTCATTGCTGCAAGTATCAAACAGTTAGCTAAATTCAGGGCTTACAGAAGACTCAAGGGGAAAGCTGAGTGTCAGTGTATTAATTAATAAAGAGAAACATAACTGTCAAGTAGACTGAGAAGGATCATTGATATTATAAAGAGTATGATATAGCTGAAATTAATAACAGTAATGATAAAATTTAAAAATTAATAGAACATTATATGCCAGGCACTGATTGATATACTTTAGAAAACACGTCATCTAAGCGTCTCAACAATGTTATAAAGTAGGTACTATCATTGTTCCCATTCCAGAAATAAGGAAGTCAAGAAACTTGACCATCAATATAAAGCTAGTAAATGGTATAGTTGGGTTGTGAACCCAAGTAATCTGGTTTTACCCACTCTTGAATAGTGCCTTAGTAATGATTCAGTAAACACAAAGGCAGAACATATGTTTAGATACCTGATTTACATTTTTGGTTGTTGGGATAAGGAACAAATCAACCCTAGTCTGTTCTCCACCTGGAGAGATTTTGCCATGCTCCCAGGAAGGGGGGCGTTTGCCAACATCTGCAGGCATTTTGTGTTGTCACGACTGGAAGATGGGCTACGACTGGAATCTAATAGGAAGAGTCCTGGAATGGTGTTAAACATCCTGCAGCGCACAGGATATCTGCCAACAAAAAACAATTACTCAGTCTAAAATGTCAGTAGTGCTGGAGCTGAGAAACCCTAGTATAAGGCAGTGGGAGCTGTATCCAACTCCACAATGCAAACCGTGCCCCATTGGGTCATTCTTGAGAGGTTCTTGGGTCCAGGTGCTCTGTTTTTTATAGCACTGTTCTTGGATGTGCATTTCAAATTTACCTTTCTGAGTTGCATTTTTCTGTATTCTAAAATAGTTAATTCCCAATATATTCAATAATTTGTCTCATTAGATGTGATTTTAAAAACTGTGTGCCTTTCCATTCCCTCCCAAAGTTATTTGCAACTCTAATACTGAAACTATCAAAATTAGTTACAAATACTGAATCCATCTACATGTCTCATGTGATTTAAGCCAGAGTTCTGTTTCCATAGGCAAAGGTCACATTTTTTTCACTGGGATTGAAAACAAAAATAAGAATTATCATGAGCACCTTACTAACATTTAACCTAGGATATTTCACTCATGTAATCTATTCCATGCTACCTTTTCTTATCCAGACTGCAGATAAGCCTTTCTGATTAACTCAGAGCCAAATCCCAAAGTGTTTCTGAATATCATTTCTTGAAATTAGAAGACTCTCTAGTGTGGAACAGAGCTATCATGGTCTGGGGATTTCTGCCTCTGACCCAGAACTATGACATGAAAAACAAATATACAGACTTGGGTTTTTTAAAAAAATACTTTTAGATACCAAAGTATGAATTCTTCTGATAAAAGCTGCTAACTTTCACTTCTCTTGTGTTGTTAAAAGAGGGTGTTTATAACCAGTGCATTTTCTTGGCAAAACTCTGCTAGCCTTTGCCCTGCTTCATTTTGTGCTCTAAGGCCAAATTTGCCTGTTACTCCCAATATCTCTTGACATCCGATTTTTGCATTCCAGTCCCCTATAATGAAAAGGACATCTTTTTTTGGAGTGTTATTTTTAGAAGGTCTTGTAGGTCTTCATAGAACCATTCATCTTCAGCCTCTTTAGCATTGCTGGTTGGGGCATAGACTTGGATTACTGTGATATTGAATGGATTGCCTTGGAAACGAACAGAGAGTATTCTGTCATTTTTGAGATTGCATCCAAGTACTGCATTTCTGACTCTTCTGTTGACTATGATGGCTACTCATTTCTTCTAAGGGATTCTTACCCATACTAGTAGATATAATGTTCATCTGAGTTAAATTCACCAATCCAATACATTTTCCCTTCTCTTCTCTGCAACACACAAGAGAAGACTCTACACATGGACGTCACCAGATGTCAATACCAAATCAGATTGATTTTATTCTTTGCAGCCAAAGATGGAGATGCTCTATACAGTCAGCAAAAACAAGACTGGGAGCTGACTGTGGGTCAGATCATGAACTCCTTATTTCCAAATTCAGACAATTTCAAGAAAGTAGTGGAAACCTCTAGACCATTTAGGAAGGACCTAAATCAAATCCTTATGATTATACAGTGGAAGTGACAAATAGATTCAAGGGATTAGGTCTGATAGAGTGCCTGAAGAACTATGGAAGGAGGTTCACGACATTGTACAAGAGGCAGTGATCAAGACCATTCCCAAGAAAAAGAAATGCAAAAAGGCAAAATGTTTGTCTGAGGAGGCCTTACAAATAGCTATGAAAAGAAGAGAAGTGAAGGCAAAGGAGAAAAGGAAAGATATATCAGCTTGAATGCAGAGTCCCAAAGAACAGCAAGGAGAGATAAGAAAGCCTTCCTTAGCGATCAATGCAAAGAAGTAGAGGAAAATAATAGAATGGGAAAGACTAGAGAGCTCTTCAAGAAAATTGATACCAAGGGAACATTTCATGCAAGTTCAGTTCAGTCACTTAGTCATATCTGACTCTTCAATCCCATGGACTGCAGCACACCAGCCTTCCCTGTCCATTACCAACTCCCAGAGTTTACTCAAATTCATGTCCATCTAGTCAGTGATGCCATCCAACCATCTCTTCCTCTGTTGTCCCCTTCTCCTCTCGCCTTCAGTCTTTCCCAGCATCATGCAAAGATGGACACAATAAAGGACAGAAATGGTTTGGACCTAACAGAAGCAGAAGAGATTAAGAAGAGGTGACAAGAATACACAGAAGAAATGTATAAAAAAGATCTTCATAACCCAGATAACCACAATAGTGTGATCACTCACCTAGAGACAGACATCCTGGAGTCCAAATTCAAGTAGGCCTTAGGAAGCATCACTATGAACAAAGCTAGTGGAAGTGATAGAATTCCAGTTGAGCTATTTCAAATCCTAAAAGATGATGCTGTGGAAATGCTGCACTCAACATGCTAGCAAATTTGGAAAACTCAGCAGTGGCCACAGGACTGGAAAAGGTCAGTTTTCATTCCAATCCCAAAGAAAGGCAATGCCAGAGAATATTCAAACTACCGCACAATTGCATTCATCTCACACGCTAGTAAAGTAATGCTCAAAATTCTCCAAGCCAGGCTTCAACAGTATGTGAACCGTGAACTTTCAGATGTTCAAGTTGGATTTATAAAAGGCAGAGGAACCAGAGATCAAATTTCCAACATCCTTTGGATCATAAAGAAAACAAGAGAGTTCCAAAAAACATCTACTTCTGCTTAATTGACTACGCCAAAGCCTTTGACTGTGTGGATCACAAGAAACTGTGAAAAAATTTTAAAGAGATGGGAATACCAAACCACCTTACCTGCCTCCTGAGAAATCCATATGCAGGTCAGGAAGCAACAATTAGAACTGGACATGGACAACAGACTGGTTCCAAATAGGGAAATGAGTACATCAAGGCTATATATTGTCACCGTGCTTATTTAATTATATGCAAAGTACATCATGTGAAATGCCTGGCTGGATGAAGCACAAGCTGGATTCAGGATTGCTGGGAGAAATATCAATAATCTCAGATATGCAGACGACACCACCCTTATGGCTGAAAGTGAAGAACTAAAGAGCCTCTTGATGAAAGTGAAAGAGGAGAGTGAAAAAGTTGGCTTAAAGCTCAACATTCAGACAACTAAGATCATGGCATTCAGTCCTATCACTTCATGGCAAATAGATGGGGAAATAATGCAAACAGTTACAGACTTTATTTTGGGGGGGCTCCAAAATCACTGCAGATGGTGACTGCAGCCGTGAAAGTAAAAGACACTTGCTCCTTGGAAGAAAAGCTATGACCAACCTAGACAGCATATTAAAAATCAGGAACATTACCTTGCCAACAAAGGTCCATCTAGTCAAAGCTATGGTATTGTATGGATATGAGAGTTGGACCATAAAGAAACCTGAGTGCTGAAGATTTGATGCTTTTGAACTGTAGTGTTGGAGAAGACTCTTGAGAGTCCCTTGAACTGCAGGGAGATCCAACCAGTCAATCCTAAAGAAAATCAGTCTTGAATATTCATTGGAAGGACTGATGCTGAAACTCCAATACTTTGGCCACCTGATGCAAAGAACTGACTCCTTGGAAAAGACCCTGATGCTGGGACAGATTGAAGGCAGGAGGGGAAGGGGATGGCAGAGGATGAGATGGTTGGATAGCATCACCAACTCAATGGACATGAGTTTTAGCAAGCTCTGGGAGCTGGTGATGGACAGGGAAGCCTGGAATGCTGCAGTGCATGGGGTCACAAAGAGTCAGACACGACTGAGTGACTGAACTGAACTTTCCTAGCAAATACAAGCTGGTTACCAAGTTTGTTATGGGTTTTGTTTAAGTGGAACTCAGGTGTCAAGGCTGTTTGACTTATATACTGGTTTACAATATCATAGCCTTACATCTGTATAATATGTTTATGTCCCTTAAGTTCTATTTTATTTAATTTCTATCATAATCCTTGGAAATAGGTATGAATTATCATCTGTATTTTAATATGTTTTCCTTATAAGCATATTTAAAGAAGTCAGAAATACAAGAGTAAAACATAACACCAATCAGAGATATCACATTAGCTACTGGTTACATATGCAATGTGTGTGACAGTGTGTTAGTTGCTTAGTCGTGTCTGACTCTTTGAGACCCAATGAATTGTAACCCATCAGGCTTCCCTGGGCTTTCCTGGTGGCTCAGACAGTAAAGAATCTGCCTGCAATGCGGGAGACCCAGGTTCAATCCCTGGGTCTCTAGGCAAGAATACTGCAGTGTTGCCATTCCCCTCTCCAGAGGCTTCCTTCCATTCCCTTCTCCAGTGGCTTCCAGCAACTAACTTTTTCACATATACAATACTTTGTATCTTTAGCAAAAGTGAAGTCAAATGAATACAATTCATTGTAGCATATCTTTACTTAATAATATACAGTCGCTTTCCTATGTCAATATTAATCTTCTATTCAATTTATTGAATAGATGTTTAGTATCCTATTGTAGGGACTTACTTATATTGATTTAGCCAATCCCTTAATGGAGAACAGTTGATTTTTGGTACAGCTTGTCTTTCATTTAAAGAAATGTAATTATGAACCAATACTTTATGCATACACTTCTATGTATTTGTCTTGTTTCTTCGGTTTCTTATGTTTAAAATTAAGACCATGTTACCAAATTGCACTGAGAAAAACCCTAATCAAGAGTCTTAGCTGGTTTTGGTTCATTTCTTTATTCCCTTTCTAATACTAGAAATTATTAATCATGTAAATATTGGCCAATTGATATTTCTTATTACTTATCTTTTCCTTAATAATGTTGAACAACACTTCTTTTTTTATAGGCAGTCTACACTTACACTTTTTTAAATTAACTTCCTAATCATTCCCAGATTTCTTCAGATTTTTCTTTCCCATTAATTTGATTTGTTAATTTGACTGGTTTACAGGAGTCCTTTGTATCTTGCTGTGCTATGCTTAGTTGCTCAGTCATATCCAACTCTTTGTGACCCCATGGACTGTAGCCCGCCAGGCTCTTCTGTCCATGCAGATTCTCCAAGCAAGAATACTGGGGTGGGTTTCCATTCCCTCCTCCAGGGGATCTTTCCAACCCAGGGATCGAACCCAGGTCTCCTGCATTGCAGGCAGATTTTTATTGTCTGAGCTACCTGAGAAACCCAAGAATACTGAAGTGGATAGCCTATGCCTTCTCCAGGGGAATCTTCCTGACCCAGGAATTGAACTGGGGTCTCCAGCATTGCAGGTGGATTCTTTACCAGCTAAGCTACCAGGGAAGCCCCTTTATATCTTAGGGATAGTAAAATCTTTCTTAGTACATGTTGCTAATGACATCTTTGTCTTATAGAAAACAAGTAAAAAAGAAAACAAGTAAAGTTTGAGGGGGTTAACTTAGGTGTCCAAGGTACAAGTGTCAAAATCATGACTAAATGCTAGATCTGATGCTGTTTTTTTTTTAATTCACCTTTGTCATTGCCTTTCTTAAATGAAGCAATTAGAAATACAGTAGCTGCAAGAATAATTGCATTTTGAGGATGAATTCCTCCTGAGATATTTTTAGAGTGATTACTAGAATAATTATATGCTGCCCTATGGGAAACTAATATTTCTTGCATTCTCCTAAAGACCATGTGCCTGATATAATTCTTGACACATAGTAGACTTCCTATAAATATTTGTGAATGGATGAATTAGTATGCTGTATCCTGTGGTTTGAGTGATAAAAGACACAGTCTCAGCATTCAAAGAACTCCCAGTCTTGCGGAGGTGACAGATGAAAGATAGACAAAATGATCCAATATGGGATGAATGTTATCATGGAAGTGAGCATAGAGTCAATATGATACCTAAGTGAACGTTAAAAATAATTGGCAATGACTCTCAAATCCCCTTCTGCAAATATATTAGCTAAGAGCACACTGTCTTACAATGTTACATTTTTCTTTAGAGAAAAGTAATGAAGTAATAAAAAGCACAGAGTCTTTAGAGTCAGACACAGCTGAACTTAAGGTCAAGCTGTACTACTTTCTATCTGAATAAGATCCCTTCTGTGAACCTGAACATTTTTTCAGACACAGCTGAACTTAAGGTCAAGCTGTACTACTTTCTATCTGAATAAGATCCCTTCTGTGAACCTGAACATTTTTACCTATTGACATCAATTTGTTGTTTAGTCACTAAGTCGTGTCTGACTCTTTTGCTACCCATGGACTGTAGCACACTAGGCTCTTCTCTCCATGGGATTTCCCAGGCAAGAATACTGGAGAGGGTTGCCATTTCCTTCTCCAGAGAATCTTCCTGCCCCAGGGATTGAATCAGTGTCTCCT
>SJYQ01002225.1:324868-350052 GCA_006410935.1 Redunca redunca
GAGATCCAACCAGTCCATCCTAAAGGAGATCAGCCCTGGGATTTCTTTGGAGGGAATGATGTTAAAGCTGAAACTCCAGTACTTTGGCCACCTCATGTGAAGCGTTGACTCATTGGAAAAGACTCTGATGCTGGGAGGGATTGGGGGCAGGAGGAGAAGGGGACAACAGAGGATGAAATGGCTGGATGGCATCACTGAGTGGAAGGGCGTGAGTCTGAGTGAACTGCGGGAGTTGGTGATGGACAGGGAGGCCTGGCATGCTGTGATTCAAGGGGTCGCAAAGAATCGGACATGACTGAATGACTGAACTGAACACATATATATGGAATTTAGAAAGATGGTAACAATAACCCTGTATGCGAGACAGCAAAAGAGACACAGAGGTACAGAACAGTCTTTTGGACTCTGTGGGAGAGGGAAAGGGTGGGATGATTTGGGAGAATGGCATTGAAACATGTATAATATCATATAAGAAACGAATCCAGTTGAGGTTCGATGCAGGATACAGGATGCTTGGGGCTGGTGCACTGGAATGACCCAGAGAGATGGTATGGGGAGGGAAGTGGGAGGGGAGTTCAGGATCTGCAACACGTGTACACCTGTGACGGATTCATGTTGATGTATGGCAAAACCAATACAGTATTGTAAATTAAAATAAAGTAAAAGAAAAAAATCACCCATTTGAAAGGTTACCTGCTGCTTTATGTCAAAGTTTATACCTTTTAAAAAACTATTAAAAGTTCATTATCTTATATTGGTCTCTTCTTAGCAGAACTTTGGACAGTCTGCAACAGACTTTTACCATGAGACGTCTGTCTTGCACAGAACAATTTAGAGATGTAAAGTATGTACTGAGAGTTTAAATTCTTCAAAAATATAAATAGTCTGTGACTTTGACGTTCCCAAGAATGTAGAAAGCATTAAATAATAATATAAAATACTGAAACGTTGTTTAATGAAAGCTATGCTAATTCTGAAGAGATGGATTTCAATGAAGATTACCTTATATTACATTGCCTGTTCTTAAAAATCATAACCTGACTTTCTAATTGGGTGATTGAGATATATTCTTTTTTTTTTAAAAAATGCAACTTTAAAACTGGTACATTTATTTCTAAAACATCAGTGCATTTCTGTAGCCACCAACACAAACATTATTAATGTAGTAATTCATTTTTCTCCTTCATCTCTAGGAAAAGGAGAATTACAAAGCCTTCTGACTCTGACCCACTGCTTGCTGAACACAGCATGCAATTAAGGTACAAATAGATATAACAAATTATGCTATTTATTTGTTTATACTTCTCATTCCAGACAAGATGTTAGACAGCTTACTGTTCATTATGATAGAGAATGCCTAGGAACAATTCGATCTTGGTTTGTTCAGCCTGTTTAGAATGTGAGCTCTGGCAGGAAGGGCCATCCTCCTGAGGTGCCATGTATATGCTAGTGGATGCTCAAGAGGAAGACTTTCAACAGCAAAGACTGGGAATGTTTGAGTATTAGTCACTCAGTCGTGTCTGACTCTTTGCAATCCCCTGGGCTGTCCATGGAATTCTCCAGACAAGAATACTGGAGTGGATTGCCATTCCAGAAATACTGGGTGAGAGAAGCAAAAATATAGACTAAAAACAAATATCTTTGATATTCAAGAGCTGTGTGAACTTTTAAATTTTATTCTTTTAAGAGCCATGGCACACTCTACCCTCTGCTAATTGACATTATATGTTCCTGTTTCCTCTCTAGCAGGTATTAGGCATGTTGTATTGGGTTCAGATATGGTTGTCTCTTTGACTCAGTGGCATAATGAGCTACCTTCTGGTGGAGGGTGAGGCCCTCTGAAAAAAATAGAGGGTTTTATTATCAATCACTAAAGAAAGAGGCCAGTTTCAGAACTTGGATGACTAACCTGGACAGGAGGGAGTAGAGGCACCAGACAGGTGACACCGGAGCACCCTCTGTTCTGGATCACTCCTTTGGGGTCTAGATGACAGGAGAGTGGAGGGCCAGGCTGGACATAGATCGTGATGGGCTCTCGGAACGTCAGGTCATAAACTTACAGACAGATCCTATTTACCCGTATACTAGTCTCTCAGTTTATTTCTTCCCTCTTTATTTCTTTCTAAGATGAATCTTCTTGATTTGGGTACACTATGCAGAATACTTAACAACTGGCAATTCTCAGAAGCTTGTTTGCATTGAAATCTCATGTACATCCTGCCATGAGAGTGTGACAAGACAGCCCTTGGAGGCCTATGTTCACATGTCCCAATTATTCTAATTTCACAAGGAGCTGGTAGCCTTCCTCCTTTGGTACTTGGTAGCAGCTGATATCTAACTAATAAGATCGCTTCTTATTTTTATCACTTTTCCAGGAAAATTTGGACAACTCTTATCTATTTTATCAATTACATATGCTTCATGCTGTCAATCAAAAGAGAAATTTCAATAATGTTACTTTTAGCAAGTAAACTGAGTGTTTCTAAAATCACTAGTTGACTAATTTAATGGTAGAATAAAGATGATTTTAAGGAAAAACTATCCCTGGAAGACAAGCTATGACCAACTTAGACAGCATATTAAAAAGCAGAGACATTACTTTGCCAGTAAAGGTCCATCTAGTCAAAGCTATGGTTTTCCCAGTAGTCATGTATGGATGTGAGAATTGGACCATAAAGAAAGCTGAGCACTGAAGAACTGATGTTTTTGAACTGTGGTGCTGGAGAAGACTCTTGAGAGTCCCTTGGCCTGCAAGGAGGTCAAACCAATCAATCCTAAAGGAAATCAGTACAGAATAGTCATTGGAAGGACTGATGCTGAAGCTGATACTCCAATACTTTGGCCACCTGATGTGAAGAACTGACTCATAGAAAAGGCCCTGGGATGCTGGGAAAGATTGGAGGCAGGAGGAGAAGGGGATGACAGAGGATGAGATGGGTGGATGGCATCACCGACTCGATGGACATGAGTTTTAGCAAGCCCTGAGAGCTGCTGATGGACAGGGAAGCCTGGCATACTGTAGTGCATGGGGTCCCAAAGAATCAGACATGACTAGGTGGTTGAACTAAACTGATAATCTTTTAATTTAAACGGAACTAGTCTAACCAAATATTCCATATTCAATGTTTTGTTAAGCTTCAGAAGCCTAATTCTTCAGATTATCTTCTTTTTCACTAGAGGAGAATTATTTTGGATTTCTTTCCCTAATACGGTGTGATTAAAGAGCGACAACAGGATCTAGAACTAAAGATATATTTCTACAATTGTATTTTCAAATATAAGAATATGGCAGGCTATCTTTTCTTGCCTCTGAAATATTTTTCCTCATGAAATTCCATTTTATGGTTCAGACTAATTTAATTGACAATCGCCTCAACGCCTCAAATTTGTGAAGACAGTGCTGATATTTATGAAACAAGATAGTATTATGAAACTTTCCTTCAAAAACAAGCTAGAAACTTCTTATGATTCTTTTATATGAAGGCAACAAAATGCATTCCTCTCATGATATAAAATGAAAAAACTCAATTACTGAAGCAAATGACAAGGTTTTCTCTATAATTCTGATAAAGAGTTTCAGAAGTAGAAATAGAATATAACATTTCTTTTTCTTGAACTGTTACCAACAAACAGTACAAAGAAATATAAAAAAAGTAATAAATCATAATGCGATCATTCAAAACAGTGCAGAGACTGTTTGCTGCTGCTAAGTCGCTTCAGTCGTGTCTGACTCTGTGTGACCCCATAGACGGCAGCCCACCAGGCTCCCCTGTCCCTGGGATTCTCCAGGCAAGAACACTGGAGTGGGTTGCCATTTCCTTCTCCAATGCATGAAAGTGAAAAGTGAAAGTGAAGTCGCTCAGTCGTGTCTGACTCCCAGCGACCCCATGGACTGCAGCCCACCAGGCTCCTCCATCCATGGGATTTTCCAGGCAAGAGTACTGGAGTGGGGTGCCATCATCTTCTCTGGCAGAGACTGTTTATCCATATGTAAATTTTCCTCTTATTCAGAATCAAAAGCTGCAGTATGAAAATTATCTTTTCCTCATATTTTATTTGTCTTTGTTGCATCTCACCTTGAATCCCTTTTTCATGAATTAAAAAGGGTAAATAAGAATGGAAAGGGGGCTTCCCTTCTGTCTCAGCAGTAAAGAATCTTCCTTCAATGCAGGAGACCCAGGTTCCATCCCTGGGTGGGGAATATCCCCCAGAGAAAAAAATGGCAACCCACTCCAGTATTCTTGCCTGGGAAATCCCATGAACAGAGGAGCCTGGCAGGCTACAGTCCACCGGGTCACAAAAGAGTCAGAAATGACTTAGTGACTAAACAAAATAAAGAATGGAAAAAAAAAAAACCAAATTTCAATACATGGCATTTGTCTTATCCTGGGTACTAACAAGAGTTAATTAGTAGTTAGTAGTATTAGTGGTAGTTAGTAGTAGTTAGTTAGTAGTGTTGCAAAAACTTCTGAAAACTTTGCAAGACAAACTCTCGAAAGTCACATACAAAGAGAAATACAGCCAAAAATGAAGAGCTCAGTGACCTGGAGGACAGTATCAAGTTGTCTGCATATAGGCAGTTTGAGTCCCAGGAGAAGAAGTAGGAGAAAGGGAGTCAGAAGAATTTATCTGTAGAAATAATGAAAAGCTGGAACTAAATTTCTAAATTTCATGAAATTTATAAACTGACAGATCTAAGAAACTCACCAAACATCAAGAGTATCTTTTAGTGATAAAAAGAAAAAATTTAAAACATCCAGAAATTATGGTATATTACATGTAGAAGAATAAAGGAAATAATGACCACAGATGTTATATCAGAAACCATGCAAGCCAGAAACATCATATCGTTCAAGCCTTGAAGGAAACTGTCAAATCACAATTCTATTCCTACAGTATCTTACAAAGCTTAATAGTTTTACCATATGATCCATCAATCATGATGCTAAATATAAATGTTTGACTCAACCCAATTGAGTCAAACATTTGTATCAACATAAAAACCTGCTCACCAGTATTTAATAGCAGCTTTATTCATAAGCACCTAAGCCTGGAAGAAACCAAGATGCTCTTTAATAGATGAATGGATAACCAAACTGTGATACATCCAGTGGAATGCTATTTATAGGTATTGGAGGGATTGGGATCAGGAGGAAAAGGGGATGACAGAGGATGAGATGGCTGGATGGCATCACTGACTTGATGGAGGTGAGTGATGGACAGGGAGGCCTGGCGTGCTGCAATTCATGGGGTCACAAAGAGTCGGACATAACTGAGCAACTGAACTGAACTGATTTAGACAAAAAGAACTAATTTATCAAGCCATGGAAGAAAATTAAATGCACATTGTTAAGTGAAAAAAGCCAATCTTAAAGGCTACATACTGAATTATTGCAACTATATGATACTCTGGAAAAGGCAGAACTATAAAGACAGTGAAATGATCAGTGTTTGCTAGGTGTTTTATGAGTAGGGTGGGCTTCCCTTGTGGCTCAGATGGTAATACATCTGTCTACAGTGCAGGAGACCCAGGTTCAATCCCTGAGTCAGGAAGATCCTCTGGAGAAGGAAATGGCAACCCACTCCAGGACTCTTGCCTGGAAAATCCCATGGATGGAGGAGCCCAGTAGGCTACAGTCTATGGGGTTGCAAAGAGCTGTACACGACTGAGCGACTTCACTTCACTTATGAGTAGAGGAGAGTAGACTAAGGATGAATAGGTAACTAAGCAAAAAGGATTTTTAGGATGGGGAAACTGTTCTGTGTGACACTGTAATGGCAGATACAAAACATTATGCACTTGTTAAAACCCATAAAACTGTATAATACCGAAGTGGCCCTTTACGTTGGTTCTTTACATAAATTATGAACTTGGGGAGTGATAGCATATCAATATTGCTTTATTAGTTGTAATAAATGTACCAGTAATGCAAACTGTTAATATTAAGGAAAGGTGTATATTTTGGGGGGTATATATGAAAATTCTCCATACAATATGCTTTTACTTTAAATATATTTCAAAACTACATGGAAATGAAATTTCTAGGTTCACTGCACTAGAATGGAAAAGATAAGGATAACGACTCCCTTTAAATTTTAATAGTACTTTTCCATAAACCCACTAGAGTTTGATTTCTATGTATAATTTGATTATAGACCCAAAATCTTGGAAAATCATTTACTTGTTAGATTTTTCTATGATAAAACTTTTTGGTGATCTATACTTTTCAAAAAATTTAAAAAAAAAACACACAAAATAAGAAACTTCTATTCTTTGAAAGATTCTATAAAGAAAATGAAAAGCAAGCTGTAAAGATTTTTTAATCTGATAGGAATATAAGAGAAACTGAGGAGTAGTCTCAGACTTAAAAGTAATGGCTGGATGAAAACACGAAGCCCAGCACATGGGGCTTTAACCTTCAAGTCTGGAAAGCAAGGGCACTCTAGCTATTAGAAAGTGTGATGATTTATATAGATATAGACAAAGACTTAGGAAAAAACTGTCCAGTACTCTATCACCCTTTTGATTAAACTGAGTTCTAGCTTTTTATAAATAATAATAGTAAATTCAACAATGTAAATCATAAATAATAAATAGGAAAAGGAGTATGTCAAGGCTGTATATTGTCACCCTGCTTATTTAACTTCTATGCAGAGTACATCATGAGAAACATTGGGTTGGAAGAAGCACAAGCTGGAATCAAGATTGCTGGGAGAAATATCAATCACCTCAGATATGCAGATGACACCACCCTTAGGGCAGAAAGTGAAGAGGAACTAAAAAGCCTCTTGATGAAAGTGAAAAAGGAGAGTGAAAAAGTTGGCTTAAAGCTCAACATTCGGAAAACGAAGATCATGGCATCCAGTCCCACCACTTCATGGCAAATAGATGGGGAAACAGTGGAAACAGTGTCAAACTTTATTTTTTTGGGCTCCAAAATCACTGCAGATGGTGATTGTAGCCATGGAATTAAAAGACTCTTACTCCTTGGAAGGAAAGTTATGACCAACCTAGATAGTATATTCAAAAGCAGAGACATTACTTTGCCAACTAAGGTTCATCTAGTCAAGGCTATGGGTTTTCCTGTAGTCATGTATGGATGTGAGAGTTGGACTGTGAAGAAAGCTGAGCACTGAAGAATTGTTGCTTTTGAACTGTGGTATTGGAGAAGACTCTTGAGGGTCCCTTGGACTGCAAGGAGATCCAACCAGTCCATTCTGAAGAAGATCAGTACTGGGTGTTCTTTGGAAAGAATGATGCTAAAGCTGAAACTCCAGTACTTTGGCCACCTCATGTGAAGAGCTGACTCATTGGAAGAGACTCTGATGTTGGGAAAGATTGGGGACAGGAGGAGAAGGGGACGACAGAGGATGAGATTGTTGGATGTCATCACCGACTCAACGGAAGTGAGTTTGAGTGAACTCCAGGAGTTGGTGATGGACAGGGAGACCTGGCGTGCTGCAATTCATGGGGTCACAAAAAGTCGGACACGACTGAGCGACTGAACCGAATTGAAGTAAACGGAACCTGTATAGTTACTTGAAACAGGTAGTATTCTAATGACTTAAATGCATGCTTGCCTTAACCAATTTTATTCCTACAATTTTATAAAATACCCACTATATCATTGCACCTATTTTGTGGATAAGAAATGGAACTTTATTTTAAATTAGAATAGAAAGTTTGAATTAACATATACACACTACTGTATATAAAATAGGTAACCAACAAGACCTACTGTACAGTGTAGGGAACTATACTCAGGGTTTTGTAATAAATTATAATGGAAAAGAATCTGAATCACTGTACACCTAAAACTACCTTGATACTGTAAATCATCTATGCTTCAATTAAAAAAAGATGTGGAGCTTTAGAGATGTTCTATAATGTGTCTAAGAAACACATTGATAAAAGTAGTAGAGCTGCCTTTCAAGACTAGGATGGCTGAGCCTGAATCCACTGTCTCTAAATGACAGTGCATTGCTACCATTCTTATCTTAAATGATCAGGCTTGCTCACTTGAGACACTGGTTGAAATAGAGAGTTTATTTTTAAATTTTTATTTTATACTAGAATACAGTTGATTTACAATGTTGTGTTAATTTCAGGTATACAACAAAACTATTCAGTTACACATTTCGGTTTAGTTCAGTTCAGTTACTCAGTCCTGTCTGAGTCTTTGCGACCCCATGGACTGCAGCACCAACTGTCCATCACCAACTCCTGAAGCTTGCTGAAACTCATGTCCATTGAGTAAGTGATGCCATCCAATCATCTCATCCTCTGTCATCCCCTTCCCCTCCTGCCTTCAATCTTTCCCAGCATCAGGATCTTTTCCAAGGAATCAGTTCTTCACATCAGGTGGCCAAAGTATTGGAGTTTCAGATTCAGCATCAGTCCTTCCAATGACTATTTAGTACTGATTTCCTTTAGGATTGACTGGTTTGATCTCCTTGCAGTCCAAGGGACTCTCAAGAGTCTTCTCCAGCACCACAGTTCAAAAGCATCAGTTCTTCTGTACTCAGCTTTCTTCATAGTCCAACTCTCACATCCATACATAACTACTGGAAAAGTCATAGCTTTGACTATACGGACCTTTGTTGGCAAAGTAATGTCTCTGCTTTTTAATATGCTATCTAGGTTGTTCATAGCTTTTCTTCCAAGGAGCAAGCGTCTTTTAATTTCATGGCTGTAATCACTATCTGCAGTGATTTTGGAGCCCAGAAAAATAAAATCTGTTACTTTTTCCATTGTTTTCCCATCTATTTGCCATGAAATGATGGGACCAGATGTCATGATCTTCATTTTTTGAATGTTGAGTTTTACACTAGCTTTTTCACTCTCCTCTCTCACTTTCATCAAGAGGCTCTTCAGTTCCTCTTCACTTTCTGCCATAAGAGTGGTGTCATATGCATATCTGAGGTTATTGATATTTCTCCCAGCAATCTTGATTCCAGCTTGTGCTTCATCCAGCCCGGCATTTGGCATGATGTACTCTTTATAGAAGTTAAATAAGCATGTTAACAATATACAGCCTTGACATACTGCTTTCACAATTTGGAACCAGTCTGTTGTTCCATGTCCAGTTCTAACTGTTGCTTCTTGACCTGCATACAGATTTCTCAGCAGGCAGGTAAGGTGGTCTGGTATTCTCACCTCCTGAAGAATATTCCTCTGTTTGTTGGGATCCACACAGTCAAAGGCTTTGTGGTAGTCAGTAAAGCAGAATTAGATGTTTTTCTGGATCTCTTGCCTTTTCTATTATCCAAAGGATGTTGGCAATTTGATCTCTGGGTCCTCTGCCTTTTCTAAATCCAGGATGAACACCTGGCAGTTATACATTTACATGTATCTATTTTTTTCAAGTTCTTTTCCCATTTAGGTTATTACAGAGTATTGAATAGAGTTCTCTGTGCTATACAGTAGTCCTTCTTGGTTATCTATTTTAAGTGTATCAGTCTGTACAATCCTAAAGCCCAATTTATCCCTTCCCCTACTCTTCCCCACTGGGAACCATAAATTTGTCCTCTAAGTTTGCGAGTCTGTTTTGTAAATAACTTTATCTGTATCATTTTTTTAAGATTCTGCATATAAGCAATATCATGTGATATTTGTCTTCTCTGACCTTACTGCACTTATTAAGATAATCTCCAGGTCCATCCATGTTGCTGGAAATGGCATTACTTCATTCTTTTAATGGCTCAGTAATATTCTATTGTGTATATGTACCACATTTTCTTTAGCAATTCATCTTTCATGTATGTGTACATCTTTCATTCATGTACATTTAGGTTGCTTCCCTGTCTTGGCTATTGTAAACAGCACTGCAGTGAACATTTGGGAGCATGTATCTTTTAGAAAAGTGTTTTTCTCCAAATATATGCTGAGGAGAATTATTGCAGAATCATATGGTAGCTCCATTTTCAGTTTCTTAAGGAACCTCCATACTATTCATCATAGTGGCTGTACCAATTTACAGTCCCACCAATAGTGTAGGAGGGTAACTTTTCCTCCACACCACCAGTATTTATTGTTGGTAGGTTTTTTGATGATGGCCATTCTGACTGGTGTGAGGTTATAGCTCACTGTAATTTTGATTTGCATTTCTTTAATAATTTGTGATGTTGAGTATATTTCATGTGCTTCTTGGCCATCTGTATGTCTTCTTTGGAGAAATGCCTATTTAGATCTTCTGTCAATTTTTGATTAGTTTTTTTGTTTTTTTAATATTGAACCACACAAGCTGTTTGTATTTTTTGGAGACTATCCCTCATCAGTTGCTTCACTTGCAAATATTCTTACCGTTGTCTTCCCATTTTTTTTTATGGTTTCCTTTGCTATGCAAAAATTTTCAAGTTTAATTAGGCCCAATTTATTTTTTTTTTTATTTACAATACACTCTAGGAGATAGACTGAAAAAGATGTTACTTCGATTTATGTTGAAGAGTATTTCTGCCTTTATTTTCCTCTCAGAGTTTATAGTATCTGGTCTCGCATTTAGCGAGGTCTCTCTTTAATTCATTTTGAGTTTATTCTTGTGTTGTAAAAAGAATGTTCTAAAGTCATTTTTGTACATGTTGCTGTGCAGTTTTTCCAGGATCATTTATTGAAGAGACTGTCTTTTCTCCGTTGTAGTCTTGCCACTTTGGTAGTAGATTAACTGATCGTAGGTACACAGGTTTATTTCTGGGCTTTCTGTCATATTCCATTGAGCTATATTTCTGTTTTTGTGTCAGTACCATACTGTCCTGATAACAGCAGCTTCATAGTATGACTATGGCTTTTAAGTCAGGGAGCCTGATTCCTCCAGCTCTGTTTTTCTTTCTCAAGATTGCATTGACTGCTCAGGGTCTTTTGTTTTGCCGCGCAAATTTAAAAATTTTTTTGTTCCAGTTTTGTGAAAAATGCCTTTGGTAATTTGATAGGGACACAACAAACACACATTAATTGTTTGGGGAAATTGTGTTCAGGATTGCTTTTGGTTTTCCTTTTTAATCCTGGTTCTTAAGCCAGGATTTCCTCTAAAGCGTCATTGGTTAAGAAGTGTTAACTGATTGATTGGGCAGTTTTCTCACATGCACGCAGTGAGCAATATGCAGTGAAGACTTGGGGACTTCTTACAGAATCCTGGAATTGTTTTTCTGTGCAACTCTCTCCGCTTCCGTATTCTACTCTACAAATTTGATCACACTGGCCACCATGGACTGAAGTTCAATTTCTGAATGTCATTCTTTCCTATATTTTGTCTAGTTTTACTTGTTCCAAGTGGAAGTATAAATCCATTTCCTGTCCAGAACCACTAATATTTTTATTTTGTTTTGTCTGAATGCCTTGGCATATTCCATTGACTACAAATTGGGAAGGGCATTGTTTTGTTATAGATGCTACACTGGAGTAAGCAAAGAACATTGTGGAATCTGGATTAAAAGAGTATGTGTGGGGCTAGGTGGAGAGAGGATAAGAGATAGATAGACAGTTACATAGAAAGATAGATAGATAGGTGAAATACTTTCTCAATGGAGAAATGCTATCTCAATGGAGTATATTTCTTTAACGATTAAAATTTTTTTCCCATCTAGATTAGGCCTGATAGTGTTACATATAGCACATTAGGAGAGAAATCAGCGAAAGGAAATCGACAATGCAGAGGGCAGGTGGAGTGGTAGACATGCTATGATTTAAACAGAATGACCAAAGATATCAATGAAATAACATTTGAGTGATGTCCTGAAAAAAGGTGCATGTGGTGCATTTTGCCATGCAGTAGCATTTTAATTTTTATTCAGTCAAAATTATCAGTCTGGTTTCATTTCATCTTTAAAAAGGTCTTCTCTACTCTGAAATTTTTTTAAAAGTCTTCCATAACATTTTCTATCCCACTCTTTGAATGTGTAAACATTTAACTTATCTGAAATTAATATGGAGACACAGATGCAACAGTTTTATTTCCCCAAATATTCAATTAGTTTATTCAGCACCCAAATTTCATGTATGAAACAACCCTAATTTCCTGATTGGCAAGTTATCTTTTTCATAAAATCCATGATGACTTAGATCTACTCCTGGTTTTCCTTTAATAGCTCATTTATCTGCCCCTGATATGAGTGTGCATGTTTAGGCATCTCCTCAGCTTACTACCACTAATCACCTAACATTTTTCCACAGATATCTTGCTGATTTTTCCAAATATAACATGATAAATGGCATATAAATACCAAAAAAAAAAAAAGTGTTAACTGATACTTCTAGATGACACTCTAGATCCAAAGGTATAAAACTAGTTAGCTTTATCAGATTACCAAAATAAAATTTAGTATTGACACATATACAATCAAACACATTGTATTTAAGGCCTATTTCAATTATCTTTGATTGTTCTGGCTTTGTAAATTTTCATCACCTATAATTTTATGGTTTATCATGATAATTCATAACACAAAGGGTCCCAAAGTTGATAGTAATTGGTTTGCCACTAATTAAGATTGAATGTATTTACTTGGTTTTCTCCAGACTGATAATAAAAAGTAGAATAATAACTACTGTGAATAAGGTCCTAATAAACAAGAGACTTGGCAACTTTCTGGGCAAGTAGTTGAATTAAAAGAAAAAAATTTTTGCAGTGCTCAGCAAATAAATAGATTTCATTAGATCCATCAAAATCTTGATTGCTAAGAAGGATTATTGGACAAACTTGCATGTTATTTACTTTGTAAAGAATATTTTATCTGTTTTCTAATTAGAAAAAGTAACAATTTCAACAAAATTTTCAGTTCAGAGGTAATGAAATAACTCATTTTAAAAATCCTTTAATTAAAAAAAAAAGCTACATGTCTTCTATAAAAATTACTTTCCCCTTAACTTTGTTTCTAATTAGCATGAAAATGAAATTTTCCATTTCTCCTGCCTTTATTTGCTTGCTCATTCACTCTGTTGTGTCCAACTCTTTGAGGGCCCATGAACTGTAGCCCGCCAGTCTCCTCTGTCCATGGAATTTTCCAGCAAGGATGCTGGAGTGAGTCGCCATTTCCTCCACCAGGGGATATTCCCAACCCAGAGATTGGACCTGCATCTCTTGTGCCTCTTGCATTAGCAGGCAGATTCTTTACCACTCTGCTACCTGGAAAGCTTCACACCCTCACTAAGAGGCATCTTTTAAGGTTCAGTCAGATACCATCTTCAGGTAGCTTAGATATCAAATCATATGCATGAAATACTGATATAATCAAGGTGTCAGAAAACCTAAGCAAATGTAACCTGTATAATTTTAAGCTTTTGGAAACTGTTATATTTCTGGATTCTTAAGAGCCCTGGCCTTAACTTCCTCTCCCTTATTTGCTGCCCTCTGTCCAGGAGCAGATATATGAGGTGAAACTCAAATCCATCCATTTTTTTCAGGATTCTCTTTTTCTTACCAGTTCATTGTCTTTTCCAGCCATGTTACCTGCTTTTATCTGTAAACCCTAGTTGGTTAATTTCTTAAAGAAAGTACATTATCTTCACTGAGTTTTTATCACCATGGATTTTCTGTCTGCCCTGATTTCATGGCTTCATTCTGATATCTGGCAGCCTCAGCCTGGGTTTGCTCTTCTTTTTGACTCCTATATCCTGTATTTCTGTCTACAGCTTGACTTTCCCCCTTCTTCCCCTCTTCTGTTGGATACTCATAGTAATTAGCTAGATGCTTGTGACTTTTTCTATTCCTCTGCACATAGGATCTGTGTTTGCCCAAATCCTGAACCTTTGCTTCTGTTTCAACCACTGAGCTTCTCACTCTTTCTTGCTGGTTTCCTTTCTTGGATGCTCCCTTTGCCATTACTCGCTGTCTCTTTGCTCTTAGAAATTACATTTTTTGAGAGATCCTAGCAAAATAGTTAATGGAATAAAAGGAAGGTTGAAAGTAAGAATTATCACAGATAAAAGAACTTTCTGATTTTGAAAAGTGAAACTTTGTGACTTTGGAAAACAATGATGCCAGTTGAAATTATACTCATTTTCACCCCACTTGGAAGTCCCAGATTCCTGATCATGTCCCATGGTAGCAAAACACGTAGTTGGGAAATACAAGAACTTATGAGGAAAATTAACAGTAAAAGATCATACATCATATGTGAAAACTTTCAGAATATTAAAATATTTATATTCATTAAAATATAACCTGCTAAATTAAATAATGTTGGTGACATTTTATGCATATAAGATGACAAAAACTGCAAAATTACTTTCCACTCATCTTCTCTTACCTTCTAGAAAATCCAAGGATTCATTCTCCTGAAGTCTACATATGCTCATCATAAAATTCTATTTTTATGTTGTTTTCATCTTGTGTTGAAAGATTCCATTATTTTTTTCCTATATCTTTTATCTAGATATTTAGTGCTTGTGCCAGCCCCGATCATCATAAATTGCCATTACCAATAGTCCAATGATTCAGTCTTTAAGCCAGTTTTACTGTTTCTTATTATGAATTTATCTTCCAATTCAACAGTACAATCCTTACCTCCATTTTGTGATCACACCCTCAAATAAAATTCTCAGTAGATGGACTGATTAACTTCCTACCTTATTACCCTTCTGCATGATTCTGGACTGTAATAACTTACTTGTAGACTGTTATTTTCGAAATGTGACTTTTCTTGCTTTCTCTAGACTCTCCCTGAGGCTTCTCTCTCTGTCACATGTTCTGTTTGCCACTGCCTCCGTGACTGCTGAGACATTCACACGTCTTCTCTACCAAGACTCCACGACCTTCCTTCCTCATTGTTATCTCTTACCCTGATGCAAGTCTCTTCCCAGCGAATGCTTAAGCACTGCCCAGTGTCTTCAGATCACTCTAGATACAGCCTGTGGCCATGAAGGAACACAGGCTCCACCCAGAGGGAAGACAGGATGAAACATGAGTCACCCTCTCAGATTTCCAGCATGCGCTGGATCCTCAGATAGGAGCTGAGGCTGGTTTTCATCATATTTCAGTGATGTGGTAATGGCGATGAGAGAAGAGGACAAATTCAACTTTTATTAAGAGGGTCATCTGACATAACTTAGTGACAGTTTCAGTGGGGCAGAGGGAGAAGTTGAGGATGACTCGGGTTTCTGGTTTGGGGAAGTGGGTGGCTCACCACTTTTCATATGGACTGTTGCAATGACTTCCTAATTAGTTTTGACCTCTTGTAGCTTTGTATTATCTTCCTATATTATTACGTCTCCTCTCTGGATTGAACCTTTCCATGACTTCATATTTGGAGAAGGCAATGGCACCCCACTCCAGTACTCTTGCCTGGCAAATCCCATGGATGGAGGAGCCTGGTGGGCTGCAGTCCATGGGGTCGCTAAGAGTCAGACACGACTGAGCGACTTCCCTTTCAATTTTCACTTTCCTACATTGGAGAAGGAAATGGCAACCCACTCCAGTGTTCTTGCCTGGAGAATCTCAGGGACAGGGGAGCCTGGTGGGCTACCATCTATGGGCTTACTGCAGGATCAATTCAGATCAGTTCAGTTCAGTCTCGGTCATGTCCGACTCTTTGTGACCCCATGAATCGCAGCACGCCAGGCCTCCCTGTCCATCACCAACTCCCAGAGTTCACTCAGATTCACGTCCATCGAGTCTGTGATGCCATCCAGCCATCTCATCCTCTGTCGTCCCCTTCTCCTCCTGCCCCCAATCCCTCCCAGCATCAGAGTCTTTTCCAATGAGTCAACTCTTCTCATGAGGTGGCCAAAGGACTGGAGTTTCAGCTTCAGCATCATTCCTTCCAAAGAAATCCCAGGGCTGATCTCCTTCAGAATGGACTGGTTGGATCTCCTTGCAGTCCAAGGGACTCTCAAGAGTCTTCTCCAACACCACAGTTCAAAAGCATCAATTATTCGGTGCTCAGCCTTCTTCACAGTCCAACTTTCACATCCATATATGACCACTGGAAAAACCATAGCCTTGACTAGACAGAGCTTAGTCGGCAAAGTAATGTCTCTGCTTTTGAATATGCTATCTAGGTTGGTCATAACTTTTCTTCCAAGGAGTAAACAGGATAAGGTCTATCAGTTTTGCAGTGTCTGAGTTTCCCCATAGTCCTACCCTCAACTCAGTGTCCTATCACACAGTATCATGTTCTGACCAGCCCTGTGCTAACTATACACTCACATCTCTTGTCTTTGAAGGTGACATTCTGTCGGTCTGGAATGTCCTTACCACTATCACTGCCTAGAAAAGTCCTGATCATCTTTCAATGTCTAGCTGATGTACCACCTTTCATATAGAAGTGGAGTCTTCACTGTGCTCTAAAATCACTATGTCTAAGCAACATATATTTCCACCATTAAGAGGCAATGTAATTCATACAATAAATTTCTAATCTTATTCTACAAAGGAAATTGTGGACAATTTTTAGGTCTGCTAGTGAGGTGCCATCTTTTACTAATGATTTCAAATATATACTTTTATGACTGCTCCAAAATCCTCAAAAATTAAGCAGTGTATAATTTAATGTATGAATAAAATTTAGAGACTTATTTGTTGTCCTAGAATAATTGTGTTTTGGATGTTTTCTAAAGAGCACAGGACTAGAGACACTGATGTGGGGGAGGGGATATTCTTTGGCTATTTTAAAGAGAAGCCTCCAGAGGAGACCGGTAGAACATTGACTTTGTTTTGTGTGGTTGGACTGAAAAGTAATTGGATTAATTTACACTTGCACAATGTGAAGTAAAGCAAAAAATTCATGTCCAAGAAAGACATGAAGCAAAAATTTATGTTCAAGAAAAGCAAGCAAAGAATTAAGAAGAACAATAAAGGGCAGAGTTTGCAACTGAGATGAAAATTGGAGCAAGTGGCTTTAAAAGTGAAAATGAAAGTCGCTCAGTAGTGCCCTACTCTTTGCGACTTCTAGGCCAGAATACTGGAGTGGGTAGCCTTTCCCTTCTGCAGGGGATCTTCCCAACCCAGGAATGGAACTCAGGTCTCCTGCATTGCAGGAGGATTCTTAACCAGCTGAGCAACAAGGGAAGCCCAAGAATACTGGAGTGGGTAGCCTATCCCTTCTCCAGCGGATCTTCCCGACCCAGAAAGCAAACCAGGGTCTCCTGCATTGCAGGTAGATTCTTTACCAACTGAGCTATGAGGGAAGCCCTATAAAAATATAAAAACCTGAGTTTGTGCTATGAGACACCCCCTGGAACTTTTGGCAAAGGAGACCCATTTATGGCCAGTCTGTGGCCCTGTTCATGGGTGCAGCCAATTAGGCCACTCTGTGATCCTGCGGTCAGTATCAGGTCAAGGTGACGCGTCTCTGGACTTGTTGCAGGTAGTAGGCTTCATTTCCAGCGGCAAAGTATGCTCTTACCACTGAGATTTTCAGTCAGTTTCACATATGTGTGCATACAAGTACAGAGGGAGCGAGAGAGACAGACACAGGGAGAGACTGACTGATTGAAAGGAATCAGCTCATGCAGTTAACAAGAGCTGGCAAGTCTGGAATCTGTAGGGCAGGCCCACAAGGTAGAAGCTCTCCAGCTTCAGTTCTGCTAGAGTCTTGAGGCAGAATTTCTTCTTCTTTGGGAAACCTCAGTACTTGCCTGTAAAGTCTGCCAACTAATTGGATGAGATCCACCCACATCATTGAGGATAATTTCCTTTTCTTAAATTCAGTTAATGTAGATGTCAACAGCACATATGGAATACCTTCACCAGCACCTATATGAGTGTTCAATTAGATAATTGGTAGCCTACCTAAGTTAACACATTAAACCATCACAGTTCACCCTTTGTCAATTTTGCACCCATACACATACCCTTAAACCAATACAATCTCCAATTAGCGTAACACAGTCATACACCTGCCTAACATGAAAAAGTTCAGTTCAGTCACTCAGTTGTATCCAACTCTTTGCGACCCCATGGACTGCAGCATGCCAGGCCTCCCTGTCCATCACCAACTCCTGGAGTTTACTCAGACTCATGCCCATTGCGTTGGTGATGCCATTCAACCATCTCATCCTGTTATCCCCTTCTTTTCCCGCCTTCAATCTTTCCCAGCATCAGGGTCTTTTCAAATGAGTCAGCTCTTCGCATCAGGTGGCAAACATGAAAAAACTATCCTAAATATAGCACCACACAAACACTTTTTCTCTATAAAATGATATAAAGTCCTTGGGTGGGGTTTCTTCTCAGTATCTTGTAACTTAATGCTATGATTAATACATCTTGCATTATATGATAAGGGACAAGAGAGGAAAGAAAACAGCCTAATATATATGTATCAATACTGGGTAAGATCTCAGATTCATTAAGTCTGATTTAGCAATCCAATGCTTTTTGTGTGCTCAGATATTAATCTTAATCTGTGGTCAGACATTTTATTTCTTTTCCTCATTAGTTAGGTAAGCAAATAAGACATAAGACTCTATTGTCAGGTTTCTTTCAAGAGCAGTTTGCATATTACATATCAAACAGGAAACTGCAGTCAATTAAAATGTGTAGCAGTAAATAGTAAGTCTGTCTCCAGAAATTAAACAGAACTCAGCCTCATGAGATGTGAAAAAGAAACAGACAATAACAACAAGGATACAACAGTGGGCAAGACGGATTTGTTCTTGCGAAGTTTTGCCAAGAGGATGGGAGTAGAGATCTTTTTGGAGCTCATACGGATAAAGAAAAGGCTTGTGAGTCTTGGAGGCAAATTAAATTTTGTTAGTATCACAACCATTGTTTGTAAGTCTGACTCTTACTGACTGTACTTTCTCTTTGGTAATCCCTTGGAGTTTATAGAGCTACTCAGAATACTCCAGAATTTTTCAGAGGTGAGGAATATAAGAGTTTATTCTAACCCTGTATGCAAGACAGCAAAAGCGACACAGATGTATAGAACAGTCTTTTGGACTCAGTGGGAGAGGGAGAGGGTGGGATGATTTGGGAGAATGGCATTGAAACACGTATAATTCATATATGAAATGAATCGCCAGTCCAGGTTCGATGCATGATACTGGATGCTTGGGGCTGGTGCACTGGGACGACCCAAAGGGATGGTACGGGGAGGGAGGAGGGAGGGGGGTTCAGGATGGGGAACACGTGTATACCTGTGGTGGTATGGTTATATGTAATATATAAAACAATGAAAAGAAACAGGACAGACATCTCCTGGAGAATGAGGCAAGTGGGAGGCTGACAGCCTTCCCTTCCCCCAGTAGGGCTACCTTTATTTAAAGTGGATAGCACAGGTGGATAGCACACTTAGACTGGAGATGTTTAGAGAACATCACTTACCTTGAGACTCAGGGTGATAGGGGGCAGTGACTGTCACAGTAAGAAACAACCCATGTTCAGATATAGAATTAAATTAGGTTATGCTGTTAGCATGCAGTGGACACATTCAGGTGAGACTTATCAGAGGAATATTACCAGAAAGAGTGAATTCTGAGGCCGGTTTTTAAAGAGGTATATGTATTCCTGAAAGGAAGGGAATATTCAAAGGCCCGAAGCCATCATGAATGTGATAAAAGGTCACTTCATTGCCTATAAAATGTAATCCCCACTGTTAAGACACATTATAGCCTAGATAGCATGATGTATTTTTCAATGTAGATCTGATCTTTATTTTTTAATTAATAATACATGGTAGCAATGCTGGAGAGCTGATCTATTATTTATGTATCTCTTTCAAAGAGTGATTCATGCATTATATATTCAGACAGAAAATTCCTTTTATTTTATCTGAAGTTAGTTTTCAATGGAAAATAGACTAAGATGTTATTGTATAACCTGCAACGGAAAACAGGTGTGCTAAAATTCACAGCTCTCCCAGATATATGCATGATCTGCATACTAATTTTTTAACCATGCATACTGATAGTTAATGGCAGTTAAGTGGCCTAGATTGAGCTTTTTCTTAGTGTTAAAGATTTTATTTAAAGATAAGAGGCTGTTTCATGTGTTAATTTAGAGCTAGAAACAAAAATTAAGGAAGAAATAAAGACGAGTTTTTCAAAAAGCTTATTTCCCTGAGTTACTTGTGTACTTTTCCAGCCAAAGCTAATACGATTACCCAAACACTGTGCATTTGTAAAAAATGTTGTAACAAGATATTCTATAAAAGTTCAATTCAAATTATGTTTTCTCGCACTTAAAATGTGAACTACTTCACCCAATTTTGTCAATACACAAAGAAAGCATCTACCAGTCTCCTCAATAACTTATAACTTTCTTTTAAACAGTCATGTAGCACTATTATTAACTTCTCTTCTTATCAAGTCTCCTCAGTAACAACAGAAGTTCAATTAAATTGGGAACAAACATAAAACTGAAAACTGGAGTAAAACAGTGGGGAAAGTATGCTGAGAGAGAGAAGAACTTAGCAAGTACTAATCTTCATGCGCCTGAAACTACATCATTCAGTCAACCCTTTGGGCAAGTTATTATTCTAAGCACTCAGGATACAGCCTTGAACAAAACATCTACCTGTCTCAGAGCTTTCATTCTATTCCTATATAACTGAAACTTTTAGTAACAATAAAAACCAGAAGAAAATGGGAAATCTTTAGTTCTAATATAAGTAGTAGGACAATGTTGAGTGTCTTCTGTATTTATTGTAATCACTTTTCAAAAGGTTATTGAACAGAGGCTTTTCAGAAAGTGCTATATATTAAATATCTTGAATTTCCCCTAAAAAATGAAGAAGCCTTATTTTGGTTGACATTTTCAGTAAGTAAGCTCGTCTTTTAACACTGTGTCTACAATACCAAATATCAAATCGAAAACTGAAGTATTCAATCAGTTGAGAGATTTCTTAGACTCAAACTAAAAACAAGAGAAACAGTTTCCTTCATTATTGTAAGCTAGAATGGATTACTTGGTAAATTATTATTTGGGTTGTAGAAGAAGCCCTATATGACATTAAAAAAAAATAAAGATTTTTTTCACAAATATATTTCCATTTTCATTTATTTATTTTTCCATATGATCAGAGACTGAGTTAGCCTTCTGATGGTTCATAGGGGCAAAAATGTCTCTTTAAAAAAATATCTTTATGTTTAAGATCTGTGCCATTTCCTTCTTTGAGCAGGTCTTAATAAGAAGGTCTTAATCTGTATCTAAATTATTCAATCAAAATAACATTTACCCTTAATTACTGAAGTAATATATGCTCAAATCAGAAAATTAAGAAAATGCTGAAAAGCAGAGAAGAGAAAACTCTGAATGCTCAGAGTTTTGGTGTTTTTTTCCTATCATTTTTTGTCATATAGCATATATAATTTCATATTATATCATATAGCACATATAGTTTCAAACTCTAATTTACTTTCTTCCTTTTTCCTTAGCAAGCACAAATCTTCCTATGTCAGTAAATATTCATCTGTTTGTGGCATTTAGATTTTTCCAGAAGTATAAAAATGCATTGAAATGTGTAAAAATGTTGTAGATACTTCTGTTTATTTTCTAAGGGTAAATGGCTAAAATTGAGAGATCGCAGATGAGTGGTTTGCTCAGTGGTAAAGGTTTCATGTATGTGTGTGTACGTGTGTATGTTCCCATTTTATTCTCCAAAAAAACATCCATTGCTTCGCCTGCTTCCTCATCCCCCCAGGACTGTGACTCTGCAATGTCTTTCTATACCTTCAAAACTTAGGTCAAGTTTTTTTCTACTCACATCATTTAACATTATCGTGCTTTCTCTCTCTCATAGGAAAAAGAAGCCATTAGGAAAACTCCCTCAACTTCACTTCCTCATCTGCAAAGTTATTTATTTATTGTCTATCAATTTTCCTGCTTGCTGAGAAGAGTTTTCACTGTGAGTTATTTTTCCATATATTCTAAACCCCATCACCATGGTATCATATCTGAGTCCATGTATCAGCATTTATCAAGGAATTTGTTTCTTTATCTACCTGATTGCATTTCTTGCCAAAATGTTTTTTTATAATGTTTTTACTGTTATTAAATATTGATTCAATTACTACTGATTTTCCATTTAAATTCCTGAAATTAGTAATTTATGCTCTAAATTTTTTTCTTTATCTTTTATGCTAATTATTTATCAAATAGATAAATAATCTATTATACTTGTTGTTTGAGTGAACAAATATTTGGTTTGNAGCTGCATCCTATAAGTTTTGATATATCATATTATCATTTTCTTTCCATTTAAAATATTTTCTAATTACTTGTGTGGTTCTTTGCTTACCAATGTGTTACTTACATGTGTGTCGCTAAATTTCTCCCAAATTTGGGGAATTTACTCTACTTACTGTCTCTCATTCATTTTATAGCTCAACTCCACTGTTGTCGGAGAAAAGCCTCTGAATTATGTAAATCCATTGATAATTTTTAAAATTTGTTTTATGGCAAGCACATGCTCCATTTTGGAAAATGATCCATGTGGGTTTGAAAAGACAGTGTGTTCTGCAGCTCCTTGGTTTATATTGCATTTATGTAAATTAGGAGATCCAACCAGTCCATTCTGAAGGAGGTCAGCCCTGGGATTTCTTTGAAAGGAATGATGCTAAAGCTGAAACTCCAATACTTTGGTCACGTCATGCGAAGAACTGACTCATTGGAGAAGACTTTGATGTGGGAGGGATTGGGGGCAGGAGGAGAAGGGGACGACAGAGGATGAGATGGCTAGATGGCATCACTGACTCGATGAATGTGAGTCTGAGAGAACTTCAGGAGTTGGTGATGGACAGGGAGGCCTGGCGTGCTGCAATTCATGGGGTCGCAAAGAGTCGGACACGACTGAGTGACTGAACTGAACTGAAATTAGGTCAAATTTGTGTTTCTGTTAATTGCATTTTTCAAAAATTTTACATTCTTAGTAATTTTTGATTTGCTTGTGCCATCAGTAACAGGAGATTGTGCTCAAATTTCTTGTGTTTGTGGATCTGACAATGTCTCCTGCCTATTTTGCTTTATATTTTTTTCTATGAAGCTAGAAAACTTCACACAAACAAATTACAGATTGTATATCTTCCTGCCTTTCCTAAATAAATTTAGCTTGAACATCAGGAAGTTCATGGTTCACGTATTGCTGAAGCCTGGCTTGGAGAATTTTGAGCATTACTTTACTAGCATGTGAGATGAGTGCAATTGTGTGGTAGTTTGAGCATTCTTTGGCATTGCCTTTCTTTGGAACTGGAATGCAAACTGACCTTTTCCAGTCCTGTGGCCACTGCTGAGTTTTCCAAATTCACTGGCATATTGAGTGCAGCACTTCTATAGCATCATCTTTCAGGATTTGAAACAGCTCAACTGGAATTCCATCACCTCCACTAGCTTTGTTCGTAGTGATGCTTTCTAAGGCCCACTTGACTTCACATTCCAGGATGTCTGGCTCTAGATGTGTGATCACACCATCATGATTATCTGGGTCATGAAGATCTTTTTTGTACAGTTCTTCTGTGTATTCTTGCCACCTCTTCTTAATATCTTCTGCTTCTGTTAGGTCCATACCATTTCTGTCCTTTATCAAGCCCATCTTTGCATGAAATGTTCCCTTGGTATCTGTAATTTCCTTGAAGAGATCTCTAGTCTTTCCCATTCTGTTCTTTTCCTCTATTTCTTTGCATTGATTGCTGAAGAAGGCTTTCTTATCTCTTCTTGCTATTCTCTGGAACTCTTTGTGACCCTATGATGATAGCCTGCCAGGCTCCCCTGTCTATGGGATTCTCTAGGCAAGAATACTGGCCTGGGTTGCCATGCCCTCCTCCAGGGGATCTTCCCAACCCAGAGATCGAACCAGCGTCTCTTGCATCTCCTTCATTGGAGGAGGATTATTTACCAGTGAGCCACCAGGGAAGCCTGGTAGATATTAGAACTATAGATTAAATACTTTCCTTTTGTTAGTGCTTGCATGGTGTTTATATTTCCATCTTTTATTTTCAATCTGCCTGTGTCCTCAAACATAAGGTGAATTTGTTGTAATTAGCAAAATGTTGTTTTTTTGAGATCCTTCTGTGTTAGTCAGTCATGTCCAACTCTTTGCCACCCCATGGGCTGTAGCCAGCCAGGCTCCTCTCTCCATGGGATTTCCCAGGCAAGAATACTGGAATGGGTTGTCAGTCCCTTCTCCAGGGGATATTGACAACCCAGGGATCAAACTCAGGTCTTCCACAAAGCAGGCAGATTCTTTACCATCTGAGCCACCCAGGAAGCAGTCTAACAATTTGTTTCATTGGGCTATTATACAATTTACATTTAGCTCCAATTTAAAGCACATTCATTTGTGTTTAAATCTAAATTTTTATTTTTTACTTTTTGCATCTGTTTTTAAAATTAATTAAAAAATATTGTATTTCGTCCCCTTATTTGGTTTACGGCTAAGCATGTTACATAGCTTTTGCTATTTTATTAGTGCAATCTGGGGTAATCAAACTATGGCACATGGCTGAAGTCTATGTGAAGTTTCTATTCATCATAGTCCATCATAAATTTGTATTATCACTCCGTGGACAAGGCAAAGTTATCAGAACATTTTAATCCTACTTATCTTCTCTTGTTTCTTGTATTTATATGTTTTCTTTACATACATATTTGAAACTTCAAAAGATATTACAATTGCTATTTTACATATTCATTTAGATTTACATAAATAATTATGCTCTCTGATCATCTTTATTTACCTTCTTTCATTGCTGTAGTTTTATCTAGGATAATTTTATTTCTCCCTAAAGAACTTTCTTTGTACATATATTTATTGTGGNAAACTAGGGTTTCTTTCCCTTTTTTACCTGAAAATATATTTATTTGCCTTTATTTTGAATGATATTTTTTGTTGATTATATTGTTCTGGACTGACAAAAATGTCCTATTAGCATTTAAAAAATAATATTTCATTATCATGAAGCTTCCATAGTTTCTGTTATATAATCAGCTGTTGAAATACAGCTGTCGTTTTGAAAGTGTTGTGTCTTTTTTCCCCTTAGGTGCTTTTGTATTTTGTTTCAAGCAGTTTTCCCCATGATGTGGCTCTAAGTAATTTTTTCTTTGTTTTTCATGATTGATTTATAGAAGTTCTTGAATTTGTGGTTTGATATTTTTCATTTGTTTTCAGAAATTCTCAAAAATTATTATCTCCTCAAATATTGTTTCTTCTTTCCTCTCTTTTGTCATTTCCTGGGACTCCAGGAAGTATTATTATCTCTGTGTCACTTCTGCTCCTTTATTCTGCTTATATTTCAGTCAGTTTCCTAATAACTTTTC
>SJYQ01002225.1:356184-376510 GCA_006410935.1 Redunca redunca
ATTGTTTCTTGGCAATATTTTTTCTGATGAGTTTTCATTATCTGTCTGGTTTTCTGTTCCTTTCCTCCTGTTTTGCTCATTATTTTTGTATGTATGCATCCTCATATGAGGTAATTTTCCTCATTCATATATCTAAGAAATTTCACCTGGGAAAGGACCTGTGGTTGGTGCAGATTAATGGTTACTTTACATATGATATAAAAGTAATCTTTATTTCTCCCAATCCCATACATAGGAGGTATTTTGGCAGAACTTTTCACAGTACAAAAGTCCTATCTGCTCCTTCTCCTATTTACCATGTAGATAGACTGTTCCTTCTCAATGGGACCTTCTAGCTAATTCTCTGTTTGACCCTATGTTCTCTGTTTTTCAAATATATGACATATTCATGTCAGGGAAATTACTGTTGCCAAATTTTGCTCCTATGTCCAACAGTTGCAAACAAGAGCAGTCTGCATTCAGTTCAGTTCAGTTCAGTTCAGTCGCTCAGTCATGTCTGACTCTTTGCAACCCCATGAATCGCAGCACTCCAGGACTCCCTGTCCATCACCAACTCCCACAGTTCACGCAAACTCACATCCATCGAGTCGGTGATGCCATCCAGCCATCTCATCCTCTGTCGTCTCCTTCTCCTCCTGCCCCCAATCCCTCCCAGCATCAGAGTCTTCTCCAATGAGTCAACTCTTCACATGAGGTGGCCAAAGTACTGGAGTTTCAGCTTTAGCATCATTCCTTCCAAAGAAATCCCAGGACTGATCTCCTTCAGAATGGACTGGTTGGATCTCCTTACAGTCCAAGGGACTCTCAAGAGTCTTCTCTAACCCCACAGTTCAAAAGCACCAATTCTTCAGCGCTCAGCTTTCTTCACAGTCCAACTCTCACATTCATACATGACCACAGGAAAAACCATAGCCTTGACTAGATGGAGCTTTGTTGGCAAAGTAATGTCTCTGCTTTTGAATACGCCATCTAGGTTGGTCATAACTTTCCTTCCAAGGAGTAAGCATCTTTTAATTTCATGGCTTCAATCACCATCTGCAGTGATTTTGGAGCCCCAAAACATGAAGTCTGACACAATTTCCACTGTTTCCCCATCTATTTGCCATGAAGTGATGGGACCAGATGCCATGATCTTCGTTTTCCGAATGTTGAGCTTTAAGCCAACTTTTTCGCTCTCCTCTTTCACTTTCATCAAGAGGCTTTTTAGTTCCTCTTCACTTTCTGCCATAAGGGTGGTGTCATCTGCATATCTGAGGTGATTGATATTTCTTCCGGCAATCTTGATTCCAGCTTGTGTTTCTTCCAGTCCAGCGTTTCTCATGATGTACTCTGCATAGAAGTTAAATAAGCAGGGTGACAATATACAGCCTTGACGTACTCCCTTTCCTATTTGGAACCACTCTGTTGTTCCATGTCCAGTTCTAACTGTTGCTCTCCTGACCTGCATATAAGTTTCTCAAAAGGCAGGTCAAGTGGTCTGGTATTCCCATCTCTTTCAGTATTTTCCACAGTTTATTGGGATCCACACAGTCAAAAGCTTTGGCATAGTCAATAAAGCAGAAATAGATGTTTTTCTGGAACTCTCTTGCTTTTTTGATGATCCAGCTGATGTTGGCAATTTGATCTCTGGTTCCTCTGCCTTCTCTAAAACCAGCTTAAACATCTGGAAGTCCACAGTTCACATATTGCTGTAGCCTGGCTTGGAGAATTTTGAGCATTACTTTACTAGCATGTGAGATGAGTGCAATTGTGCGGTAGTTTGAGCATTCTTTGGCATTGCCTTTCTTTGGGATTGGAATGAAAATGGAACTTTTCCAGTCCTGTGGCCACTGCTGAGTTTTCCAAATTCGCTGGCATATTGTGTGTAGCACTTTCACAGCATCATCATTCAGGATTTGAAGTAGCTCAACTGGAATTCCATCAGTCCACTAGTTCTGTTTGTAGTGATGCTTTCTAAGGCCCACTTGACTTCATATTCCAGGATGTCTGGCTCTAGGTGAGTGATCACACCATTATCCGGGTTTTGAAGATCTTTTTTTGTACAGTTCTTCTGTGTATTCTTGGCACCACTTCTTAATATCTTCTGCTTCTGTGAGGTGTATACCATTTCTGTCCTTTATTGAGCCCATCTTTGTATGAAATGTTCCCATGGTGTCTCTAATTTTCTTGAAAATATCTCTAGTCTTTCCCATTCTGTTGTTTGCCTCTATTTCTTTGCACTGATCACAGAGGAAGGCTTTCTTAACTCTTCTTGCTATTCTTTGGAACTCTGCACTCAGATGCTTATATCTTTCCTTTTCTCCTTTGCTTTTCGCCTCTCTTCTTTTCACAGCTATTTGTAAGACCTCCCTAGACAGCCATTTTGCTTTTTTGCATTTCTTTTCCGTGGGGATGGTCTTGATCCCTGTCTCCTGTACAATGTCACAAACCTCCGTCCATAGTTCATCAGGCACTCTATCTATCAGATCTAGGCCCTTAAATATTTCTCACTTCCACTGTATAGTCATAAGGGATTTGAGTTAGGTCATACCTGAATGGTATAGTAGTTTTCCCTACTTTCTTCAATTTAAGTCTGAATTTGGCAATAAGGAGTTCATGATCTGAGCCACAGTCACCTCCCGGTCTTGTTTTTTCTGACTATATAGAGCTTCTCCATCTTTGGCTGCAAAGAATATAATCAATCTGATTTCGGTGTTGAGCATCAGTGATGTCCATGTGTAGAGACTTTTCTTGTGTTGTTGGAAGAGGATGTTTGCTATGACCAGTGCGTTCTCTTGGCAAAACTCTATTAGTCTTTGCCCTGCTTCATTCCGTATTCCAAGGCCAAATTTTCCTGTTACTCCAGGTGTTTCTTGACTTCCTACTTTTGCATTCCAGTTCCTTATAATGAAAAGGACATCTTTTTTGGGTGTTAGTTCTAAAAGGTCTTGTAGGTCTTCATAGAACTGTTCAAATTCAGCTTCTTCAGCATTACTGGTTGAGGCATAGATTTGGATTATCGTGATATTGAATGGTTTGCCTTGAAAATGAACAAAGATCATTCAGTCTGCGTTCAGTGTACTCTTTTTACCTTAAAAATAATATCTTATGGTTTTCTGCCGACCAACTGCAGTAAGTACCCCATTTCTACCTTTTTCTCCAAAGCTTATTTGTGGTTTGGAGTTTTACTGACACTTAATTTATTTAAAACTGGGCTTTTCCTGTTCTTACTTTCCTTGATGCATTGGTTTTTATGTAATTGGAGAAGGGGAAACTTAACTTTTCATCATCAGTTTCAAATTGGATGGCTGAGCTGCATTTAAATCTTTGATATTAAGAACATAAAGGAAGTATAGAAAACTCCTATTTCAAGCATCTCATTTGGCAGAAGGTGAAATTCAGGCTAAAGTAAAATGACTCTGAAGGCAATACCAAACCTATTATAAACAGTGAAATAAAAACCCATCCCATATCTCTTAATTGTCAATCCAATGTCATTTAAGCTGCACAAACTATTCCATTTCAAAACTTCTAGTGAAACATGTCTCAAAGCAAGTAACTTGTGAGCAAGTTAGGAAAATATTTGCAAAAATTGGAACTATGGATGAATTTTCTCAGTAAGGAAGGGACAACTTTCTTCTAACATTTCCACTAGAATAGGAAGAAAAAAAAGATATTTTGATGTGGGTCCAAATTAAATATGAAGGTAGTTTTAGGGATTAATGGTGTGATGATGTAAGTTTTGTAGATGATGGTGGAGTTATATTCCTATTGAATACTGTGGTGGTCAGTGCACCAAGCATGCCTGATTCTTACTGCCTGTGCTATCATTCTTTATCGGGAGTTATGTGAGGAAAGCAAAATCAAGGGCACTTAATGATTTTCTGACACTTAGCTTGATATACACATAGATTTATTCTGGACTTGTGGGCTATGTGTGCTTTGGAATAAAACCTCATGTTTGTTTCTAGACCCAAGTTTTAATTTATTAACTCATCAGTCTACATTTGTGCTAAATGCAGTTCTGTACATGGGTTAGAGAGTGACTGGGAAAAGAAAAAGACAAAGTCTCAGCCTTCATAGCGCTAATACTTTGATATAGGAGACGGACAATAATCATATTTATAGGTAAATAGATTGAGAGCCAGATAACTGATTTTTGCCATGAAAGATGAAGTCCTGAGTGAGTGTGGCTTCTTCATGTCCCTTCTGTTACTTAGTTCTTATTTAGTCGCTAAGTCCTCTCTGACTCTTTCATGACCCCATAGCCTGCCAGGCTCCTCTGTCCACAGGATTTTCCAGGCAAGAATACTGGAGTGGGTTCCCATTTCCTTCTCCAGGGGATCTTCCCAACCCAGGGATCAAACCCACATCTCCTGTGTTGGCAGGCGGATTCTTCACCACTAAGCCACCAGGGAAGCTTCATGTTACTTAGAGCTGTGCCCATGTTTGAAGAACTCTAGGAGTTTTAAGGGAATGGGTCTAAGGATTATAGAACTGCAGGCTCACCTGTACACAATTTCAGGTTGGAGGTAGGTGGTATTTTAACACTTAAATGTCTACTTTATTAGCATAACATGAACTTCATCTTGTCCCATGGCTATATAATTTAAATATTATTTCATAATGTATTTGTGTGCCATCAGATCCGATTAAGCTACCAGTTCAATTAGACTTCCATGAAGTACCACAGAGAGTGACAGGGGTGGGAACAACAGTATTATAGAAAAAAAGAACCTTCTGTAGTGACATTTGAGTTGAAATGTAATTGATGAGAAAATGAAGGCTTGCGAAGACTTCAGTGTAGAGCGTGGGAATAACAGGCTTGACATGTTTGAGGCATAGAAAGGAGGATAGAGTGCTGAAAGATTAAATTTTAGTGACGGGCAGGAATCAAATCGTAGAGACCTTGAAGGCCTGGAAGGACTAGGGATTTTACTCTCACTGTTATAGGACGCAATTGGTGGCTTTTTATTTGTTTGCTTGTTTAGTAAAAGAGTAAGAGGTTGGTTTGTGTTTAGCTGCTGCATAGAGGATTAATTGTAAAGGACAGGATGGAAGCAGGAAGATCAGTCACGAGCCTTTTGTAGTAATTCAGGCTGGTCTTTTTGGGATAGCAGTGGACATGGAGCAGTGTAGATACATACAGGATATTCACCAGTTTCAAAATATCTGAAAACATAGGGGAAGCACTGAATTATTTTTATTATACATTTTTCAGGTTATTGGTTATATTTATGACTTTAAAGTAAGTTTTTCACCTGAAAATTTCTCTAGAGGTTGAAGGAAATGGTTATCCGATGAGGGAAATCTGGCTCTGGCTTGAACTCTTTCTTCCACAAGCCCCCACCCCTAGCTCCTGCTGCACCCATAGCCTTTTATTCTGGGGTCTACTGTTTCATGGGACTCTCTCCTAAGAATGATTGGAAAGATGGTTCAGTGTTACTCAGATTCACGTTGACTACCCAACTTCTGCGAAATTTTAGATATGCTTGTATGAAAAACAGTGTTAAGGAGGCTTCCTTGCTGCCTCTGCTCCACTCTGTAATTCTGATCCTGTTTTTTCTCTACTTCACAGCTGACTGGTATGCATCTCTCTGTAGGTTGAATTGTTGTTCAGTCGCTCAGTCATGTTCAGCTCTTTGCAATCCATGGACTGCAGCCTGCCAGAATTCCCTGTCCTTCACTGTCTCCCGGAGTAGGTGGGATGGCGAGCCAAACTTCAGAGATGAGATAGACATTTACTTTGACCTACTAGAGGGTGAAAATAATCAGGGTTTCCACTTTATTTCTGGTGGGAGATGCAGCCCATGGGAAACAGTAAGGGGAGGAAACGCAACGAGGTTCCCTCTGAGCTCTCTTTTACTGACTGACGTGATAGTGAGGTGGTAGTAAGGATCGCTTTTGGGTGTGAGGCTAGTTCCTTGCCCAAGCACACCTTAAAAAGCTAAACAGGGCTTCTTTCTCATGTGCAGTCATTAATTCAACAAATATTTACTGAGTATCTACTTTATTTCAGGTACTACAGCAGACGCTAAGGTCAGAGAAATGAAAAGACAACCAGAGTCAACTGCCCTCAGTGTCTTAAAACATCAACTGCTTTACAGTATAAACCTTAATGTCTTATAATATTTCTACATGAAATCAGATGTTTTAACTTTTTAATGATTGTATATGCTTATGTGGGTTAACTGGAATATGAAAATGAATTATTTCTTGTTCAGTGATTCTAGTTATCTATAATCATATTTACCCTATTTATTCAGCTTAACTTCTCCTCTTTTATCCCGTTTCTTTGGCCAGTACAAACTTTATCATCTTTTGAATGGAATTTTAACTCGGAACATCAAATAAATGATGACTGTGATCTTCTTACATGGAAACGTTCTCATTTTCTAGGTCAGTCCCCTAGAAGCCTATGCCATGTTTTAGATTAGACTGTGAATTAAGTACCAGGCTTAAATGACTCCACTCTGTCAATAATCAGTTATGTTATTTTTTTGTGCCTGTACTATGTGAAGATCTTTCTGAACGTGTTCGATTTATTTATTGCTATATTAACAAACCTACCCAGATCTTAGTGGCTTAAAATTTGTTGTTTTTCACTGTTTTGCAATCTGAGCTGGACTTTGGTGGGTGGTTCTTCTGTTCCAAGAGGTGATCGCTCTTGCTTGACTATCCAGAATGATTTCTTTATTCATGTGTCTCACATCCACTGTGATGGATGGAATAACTAGGGATTGGCTGGATATTTCTCTTCATCCACGTGTTTTGTCAATCAGAGTAGTTGGATCTCTTTAAGTAATAGCTCTGCGTTCCAAGGGAGAGCATTACAATACAAACCCCAGTGCCCAATGAGCAAGTCCCTATTAAGCCTCCGTTTGTATTTTGCTTGTCAGTGTTCCACTGGTCAAGGATAGCCAAGTGGTCTGTCTCTGAGTCAATGTGGAAAGGAACTAGGCGAACACATGTGTACCAAGCAGGCTGGTGCATTAGTGGGTCATAATGATATAATAGCTGTGGGCTTCTCTGGGGCTCAGTCAGTAAAGAATCTGTCTGCAGTGCAGGAGACCCAGGTTTGATCCCTGGGTCAGAAAGATCCCCTGGAGAAGGAAATGGCAACCCACTCCAGTATTCTTATCTGGGAAATCCCATGGACAGAGGAGCGTGGCAGGCTACAGTGATGGGGTTGCAAGAGTCAGACGTGACTTAGTGACGAAACCACCAGTATAACAGTTACCACAGGTTTCCCTCTGGCCTCTGATGATTCATTTCCCCCTAACATCAAAAATATATTCAGCCCTTTCTAAGAATCACAATGCCATTCTATTATAACCTCAGACATAGGCTTGAAACTTAGGCTGAATATTCATAATATCATCATCTAAACTGAGTCCAAGTGTGGCTGAGGCTCCTGGTGTGAAATTCCTCATGTGCAACTTTTCAAGCAACTTGTCTTTATTTTTAATTTAATTTTTAATTAGAGGAAAATCGCTTTACAATGTTGTGTTGGTTTCTGCCATACAACAGTGCAAAACAGCCACACTGAATACAGAATATTATAAACTAAAAATTAAGTTATCTGCTCCTTCTACCCATCCCCAACGCCAACCCCAACATACAATGATGAGATAGGAGCAGGATAATTTAAATTAATAATTCTCTTCAAGAGTGGTGGTGGTGTGTGTATAACATAGTAGTCACTGCTGCTGCTGCTGCTAAGTTGCTTCAGCTGTGCGACCCCATCGACGGCAGCCCACCAGGCTCCCCCAGCCCTGGGATTCTCCAGGCAAGAACCCTGGAGTGGGTTGCCATTTCCTTCTCCAATGCATGAAAGTGAAAAGTGAAAATGAAGTTGTTCAGTCGTGTCCGACTCTTCAAGACCCCATGGACTGCAGCCTACCAGGCTCCTCCGTCCATGGGATTTTCCAAGCAAGAGTACTGGAGTGGGGTGCTATTGCCTTCTCTGATAGTAGTCACTGCTTCATATCAATTCTGGAACCCATCTGGGTAAATATTTTCAGTTCCCTCTCTGAGATTGGTGGCTTAGACAGTAAAAAATCCACCTGCAATGTAAGAGAAGCAAGTTTGATCCCTTGGTTAGGAGACTCCCCTGGAAAAGGAAATGCTACCCACTCCAGTTTTCTTGCCTGGCAAATTCCATGGACAGAGGAGCCTGGTGGGTTACAGTCCATGGGGTTACAGAGTTAGACACGACTGAACGACTAACAGAACACATTTCTTTCATATCCAAGGAACAAATAACAAGCTTCTGAAGAAAACATGTAATGTTTAAATCAGTGTGTTAAGACTCTTGAGAGTCCCTTGGACTGCAAAGGGATCAAACCAGTCAATCCTAAAAGAAATCAGTCCTGAATATTCTTTGGAAGGACTGAGGCTGAAGCTGAAGCTCTAACACTTTGGCCACCTGATGCAAAGAACTGACCCATTAGAAAAGGCCCTGATGCTGGGAAAGATTGAAGGCAAGAGGAGAAGGGGTTGATAGAGGATGAGATGGATGGCATCACTGACTCCATGGACATGAGTCTGAGTAAGCTGCAGGAGTTGGTTATGGACAGGGAAGCCTGGTGTGCTGCAGTCCACGGGGCTGCAAAGAGTCGGAGACGACTGAGCAACCGAACTGAGCGGAATCATTAAGTGGGCTCCCCTGTGACTCAGACAGTAAAGAATCCGCCCGAAATGCAGGAGACCTGTGTTCAATCCTTGGGTTGGGAAGATCCCCTGGAGGAGGGCATGGTAACCCACTCCTGTGTTCTTGCCTTGAGAATTCCCATGGACAAAAGAGCCTGGTGGACTACAGTCCATGGGTTCAAAAAGAGTCAGATATGACTGAACAACTAAACACAGCCCAGGAGAATCATTACCATGAAAACTTGGTATGATACTGCAGGGTTCTTACTTCTGGGGATCTCTTTCATTCAGTGGGTTTCAAATGTATGAAATGGCTCAAGCCTGAAAGCTATTTTTCTCCAATATAGTTTGAACAGTGTATAGATTGAACAACATCTTTGTTGTCTGCTTAGTTATTTTGTTCCAGGTGCTTTGTGTTCTATTGGTCATCTCCATAGGTCTGTGAGGATCAGGCGCCCCTGTTTGTCATAACAATCTTGCTGCTAATTACATTTATTGTGTCCATTATATTTCTGGTGATTAAAATACTGAATTGATTATTTGGGGACTTTATCATCCCATTTACTACCTGGGATCCTCCTTATGTAAAAGCCCTGGCCTTCAGAGGACAACTGCTACTGAGCTTGTCCATTTAGAATTTCAGAGTCCATTCCTCCACAATTACAGCCCTGATCTTGGCATGGCAGGCTTGCTGGGATTGAGAATTCAAACTTCTCTGGAGTTCTGCTACTCATAAAATTAAGTCTTGGCCCTGATCCTTAGACTTCCCTGACCTTCAGGTACAGCAGATGAGACTCTGTTCTTTATATGCTGCCTAGGAGACTTTGTCTTTCACAATTTGATTTATATTCGTCATTCATCACCCTCAGCCTTTGCCTTCTTCTTTCAATGCACCAAATGGCTCTTTCTATAGATATTCAATTCCATAGTCCTCATCATTCCTATTTTCCCCAAACTTTTCATGTGCCTGAGCACCCATCCTTTCCATTGGCCTACCTTTTCAGTTCACAACTGAAACAAACTTAGGAACTATACTGAAAGCACACGCTAGAAGCTCTTCAGTGCCTGTGATGATGTTCTCAGGCCTAGATTGAGATCCAGCTCCAATTATCACTTTTCAGTCAGCTTCTTAGGGTCATTCCTGGTACCAACTGTCACAAGTTCTCTGGGGAATACATTCTGATATTTGTATACAGAATCTTTGTTGAGAAATTGTTTCAGGAACAACACATGCATGAGATAAGGGAAGTAGAACTTGACAAAGGAAGATGCTGAGCAGAGAAGCAGTTGCAACAGAGACCTCAGGGCATATTATACTTTGGTGAGTTCTTATGCTGACTGTAATGCGGTGTGTTCATTGTTCAGTTGTGTCTGACTCTTTGCATCCCAGTGGAGTGTAGCCCACGAAGTTCTTCTGCATGGGATTCTCTAGACAAGTATACCAGAATGGATTGCCATTCTCTTCTCCAGGGGATCTTCCCGACCCAGGGATCGAACCCAGGCCTCCTGCACTACAGGCAGACTCCTTACTATCTGAGCCACCAGGGAAGCCCTTGTGCTGAACAACCCTTCAAAATGATTCAACTTGGGTAAGCAGTCCAGCCCTTGCCCTTCCCCACTGAACTTCCACTGGAGCTGCTATACTCCTGGATACAGGTTGACTTGTAGGGAAAGTGAGTAACCTTGATCAAGGCAGCTTCTTTTTGTGAAGGATAGACAAAATGAGAGAACACCGTTGTGAGCTGTCCTTAGCTAATACCTCCAGGAATTGAGAGTTGAGTGTCATAGAACTAAGAAGTGCATGCCACTGCACACAGTAACCAAGCCAACTTCTAGAGTCACTAGGCTCTTCAAGCTGATTTTTATGCCTGTATGCATGTTCAGTGCCTCAGTCATGTCTGACTCTTTGTGACCCTATGGACTGTAGTGGAGTGGGTTGCCATTTCCTTCTCCAGGGGCTCATCCCAACCCAGGGATGGAAACCGCATCTGCTGCATCTTCTGTACTGGCAGGCGGATTCTTTACTACTGAGCTACATGGGACACCCACATCCCTTCTTAACTCTTTCTGAGAACAATATCTAACTTTTCCAGGGGAAGTGGTTTTCTCAAGTCCAACCATGCGCACCATCTTCTGAAATATCTAACTCCTCCTATAGCTGTTGTTTGTAGTCTCAAAGATGAACATCTGATGAGCAAGATGAATCAGCATACTCCATGCATCCTTCCTTAACTGCAAACATTATCTCTTGAATTAATTGAGGTCAATTAAAGCACTTCTTTATTAATTTTTAATAATAGTTTTATTGAGATGTAAGTCATATACCATAAAATTCACCCTTTTAAAGCATATAATTCAGTCATTGCTAGTATATTCAGAGTCCTACAATGACCTCCACTGTCTAGTTTTAGGTTCCCATGTGGCTCAGCTGGTAAAGAATTTGCTTGCAGTGTGGGAGATCTGGGTTTGATCCCTGGGTTGGGAAGATCCCCTGGAGAAGGGAAAGGCTACCCACTCCAGTACTCTGGCCTGGAAAATTCCATGAACTGTATAGTCCATATACTTGCAAAGAGTTGCACATGACTGAGCGATTTTCACTTTCACTTTCTAATTTTACGTTCTAATTTTTGCTTACTGATTTCACTAATTTTACTCCCTAATTTCACTTTCTAATTTTAGAATATTTTAATTACCCTAAAAAGGACTGAGCATTCACTCTCCATCCACTGCTAACCTCAACCTCTTCACAAATCTACTTTTTGTCCCTGATGATTTGCCTCCTCTGGATGTTTCATATAAATAGGATGATACAGTATGTGGTCTTTGGTGAGTGGCTTCTTTAACTTGACCTATGTTTCCATGTTGTAGTATATAGCAGAACTTCATTCTTTATATTGCAGGATAATATCCCATTGTATGTTATACTGCATGTTTTTTAACCCATTCAACAGCTAATGGACATGTGGGTTGTTTCCATGTTTTAACTCTTATGGATAATGCTGCTGTGAAGATTCATACCTCATAATTTTCTAAACTTGATACCACAGAGAGCAGCTCACTACCCTACTCATTTTGCCTCAGCTTGGCCTGTTTTCAACATTTCCAGGCAGCTATTCTAGAATAGGGGCTTCCCAGGTGGTGCCACAGGACTGGAAAAGGTCAGTTTTCATTCCAATACCAGAGAAAGGCAATGCCAAAGAATGTTCAAACTATAGCAAAACTGCACTCATTTCACACACTAGCAAGCTAATGCTCAAAATTCTCCAAGAGAAGCTACAACAGTACACGAACCGAGAACTTACAAATGTTCAAGTTAAATTTAGAAAAAGCAGAGGAACCAGAGAGCAAATTGCTAACATACATTGGATCATAGGAAAAAAAAAAAAAAGAATTTCAGAAAAACATCTAATTCTGTTTCACTGACTAGACTAAAGCCTATGACTGAGTGGAATACAACAAACTGTGGAAAATTCTTAAAGAAATGGGAATACTAGACCACCTTACCTGCCTCCTGAGAAACCTGTATGCAGGTCAAGAAGCAACAGTTAGAACTGGACATGGAACGATGGACTGGTTCAAAATTGGGAAAAGAGTACGTCAAGGCTGTATACTGTCACCCTGCTTATTTAACTTATATGCAGAGTACATCATGTGAAATGCCAGACTAGATGAAGCACAAGCTGAAATCAAGATTGCCAGGAGAAATATCAATAATCTCAGATATGCAGATAACACTACCCTTATAGTAGAAAGGAAAGAAGAACTAAAGAGCCTCTTGATGAAAGTGAAAGAGGACAGTGAAAAAGTTGATTTAAAACTCAACATTCAAAAAACAAAGATCATGGTATTTGGTCCCATCACTTCATGGCAAATAGATGGGGAAACAGTGAGAGACTTTATTTTCTTGGGCTCCAAAAATCACTGCACATAAGGACTGCAGCTATGAAATTAAAAAGACTTGCTCCATGGAAGAAAAGCTATGACAAACCTAGACAGCATATTGAATTGAAAAGCAGAAACATTACTTTGCCAACAAGTGTCCGTCTAGTCTAAGCTTTGGTTTTTCCAGTAGTCATGTTCGGATGTGAGAGTTGGACCATAAAGAAGGTTGAATGCCAAAGAATTGATGCTTTTGGACTGTGGAGAAGACTCCTGAGAGTCCCTTGGACTGCAAAGGGATCAAACCAGTCAATCCGAAGGGAAATCAATCCTGTATATCCATCATAAGAACTGATGCTGAAGCTGAAGCTCCAATACTTTGGCCACCTGATGTGAAGAGCCGACTCATTAGAAAAGGCCCTGGTGCTGGGAAAGATTGAAGGCAGGAAAAGGGTAAGACAGAGGATGAAGTGGTTGGATGGCATCACTGACTCAATGGACATGAGTTTGAGCAAGCTCCAGGAGATGGGATGGACAGGGAAGCATAGTGTGCTGCAGTTCATGGGGTCACAGGTAGTTGTACATGACTGAGGGGCTGAACAACAGGTGGTACTATTGGTAAAGAACCCATCTGCCAAAGCAGAAACATAAGAGATATGGGCTGGATCCCCGGGTTGGGAAGATCCCCTGGAGGAGTGCACAGCAACCCACTTCTGTATTCTTGCCCAGAGAATTCTACGGACAGAGGAGACTGGCAGGCCACAGTCCATAGGGTCACAAAGAGTTGGACATGACTGAAGTGAGTTATCATGCACAGCACTGCATTCTAGAATAACAGAAAGGAAGTGGATGGGGAGAGAATAGTCCTTTATTTCAGTTTTCCACAAAGCCTAGGTACACCACTCTTCTTCCCACAGTTTGGTTACAGGATCTGTTAAAATGTCCCACTTTACAGTAACTTGGTTTGGGCTAGGAATCTACCATGTGCATACAAAAGAGTTCAGCCTAATGCATGACCTCCGATAACACTCTGAACAATGCTACGAGCAGTGAAGCTGTTTAAATAATAAAAGTCCAAAGTTTAGGCGTAACTCACAGCTGCTTCTTCGTTGTACCTCCTTCATCTCTGTGGAAATAATGCCCAATCTTAAAGATCCAAACTCCAAAACTTACTTTGCTCAGAAGGCTCCCCAATATTTAATCACCTCTTCCATTTCAGGCTTAAACAATTTGTTCTGAACCTTTATTTAGGGTTTGTGGCTTCTGTGCTCAGTCGTGTCTGACTCTGCAATCCCATGGACTGAAGCCCACCAGGCTCCTCTGTCCATGGGATTCTCTAGGCAATACTGGAGTGGGTTGCCATGCCCTCCTCAAGGGGATTTTCCCTAGTCAGGGATTGAACCTGTGTCTCTTGCCTCTCCTGCATTGGAGACAGGTTCTTTACCACTGAGTCACCTGGGAAGCCTATTTAGGGTTATATTTATGTGAATTAAATTACCATTGGTTTATGTATCTGCCTTCTTCATTGGGCATTAAGATTTTTGAGACCTGGGACTCTTTTTGTTCAACTTTGTGTTTCTAATAGTTCTCACAGTGATTAATTCAACAAACACAAATTTTTATGTATGAGTCACCTATTCTATTCTTAAAACTATGATAGTCTTGGGGATAGAAAAATGAATAAGATCTTTTGAGAGCCTTACATTTTATTATAGGAAGGCTATATTAAAATCAGTAGGAATAAACTGTATGAGTGTTGTTATGATAGAAGTAAGAATAAGCACAGGGCACAGGAAGTCACAAGAATGTGTAGTCAATTCTGCTTCACATCATAAAATCAGATTTATAGATGAATCCACTCTTTTTTTTTTTTTGGTTTTTATTTCACTTTATTTTTTTATTTTTTTATTTTCACATGTTTCAGGAGAATGGCATTGAAAGATGAATCCACTCTTAAGCTCAAGGAGGGAATTCCCAGCTGTAATGGGTAAATGAGGATTAATCTCCACTGCAGTTGAGTTCACTAATGAGCCTATGTCAGAGTCACAATGTGGCCACAAGGGGTCAACTGATTTATATTGGGATTTCTAGTTCACTGGGACACATATCAGACAGCAGATCTCTTCTCCCTTTGTGTCTGAATAGGAATTAGGGAGCTAGACCTCTTCCAGAAAATGGGAAGCATCCTAAGAAAGTCCTACTAGACCATTCTTACTGGTTATGCTTGTCTGGGAAGGAACCACCACACCCTTGTGTAACATATACTTCTGCAAAGGGCCAAAAAATAAAAGGCTTACTTCACATGTAGCTTCTCTCTTTCTTCTTTAAGGCAGTATTTTTGATGAAAAAAGAAGTTGGTGGCAAGATAAATTGCATTCCACCAGTTAGTCACAGATCCCTTTTAACCAAATATGAAAGGTATATAAGGGGAAACTATCAATACAGTTGGTAACTGTCCACTTCATTCAGAATTTCAAGAGAAAACTAAAAAATAATTTGCTGATGGTATTATAATAGTGAATAAGTTTCAGTAAAGATTTAGAAAAGTGACATATTTAGCTCTATGGTACAATAGCTTTACTGATCATTATCATTTTTTGCTTGTTTTAGTGTAGATTGGAATTCATTTGTGAAAATAGTTTCATTGTACCAAGGAGCCCTTGCCTTTTTCTAAACTTTAGAGATTGTATTTTAATTATTTAAAATTCGTCGGGCATATGGATAATTAATCCCTGGGAGAGTTTTCCTCATTATCACGCTAAGCTAGCCTTCCTATACCCTGTCCTAATCTGTTTAATATCCCAAATAACCCAGGGCCTGTTCTATAATAATATTATACTTTCTGTATTATAATGTGGAATACTCTATATTACAATTTCTATTATTTGTTTTATGGAAAACACTCTAAGAATAGAAACTATGACACATAGTATGTGCTTAATATACAGCTGCTGACTGACTGGATAATAATCCACTATGATTGCTTTGAATAGTCACTTTATTTTCAAATTCCTCAGTGCTAGTTCATGGCAAGTATTCACTGTATCTATAAAACAAGATTCTTTTATTTTTAAGTTAATTTTTGTTACCTGTTAATTATTAGACTATTAAGATCATTTTATGAATTATATACTTTAACATACAAAATGTCCATATTTTATGTATTCTGATTAGAATATTATACACATAGAAAATGCTCAGTATGTATTTAGAGTAAAAATAGCTTTCACTTTTAATCTTAAATTTTTTAATTTATTTTCTTATATTTCAGTTACTTTCAATATTACTTTCAGTAATTTTCAAAATAAAAGGCAGATTTGTTTTTTCAGTAAGAAACAAATGTAAGAAAACTTATGCAAAATATTTGCGGTGTCATAGGACTAAATATATTTCTTAGATTCCCTCATCAAAATTTTTCAAAGTGCTTTCCCACTCACATCTCTAGCCATTAGACAAATGACTCACACCCCTAACTTCCTCTGTTTCTGTGGCTGTCCAGGAAGCCTCTAGGGAGGTAGCTATACCAGCGAGCTAAATTCATCTTTTTTACAATATAGTTTTTAACATTCCTCTCTTATGTATATTTGACCTAGATTCACAAAAGAAAATCAGCCCTTCATAATAAATAATGTCTTCTCTTTCCTTCAAAAGCATACATGATGTTTTTTATTCCAGCAAAGCTTAATGAAGAAATATTTTTCATTCATCCCAATAAGAATGGCCTGAGATTTCCTCCATCTAATGTTGAAGGCTCAGGATCCATGAACTCTATATGAGGTCTAGCAAGAGAATGTAGAGCCTATGACATTGAGGCCCCTCTGTCCTGAAATCTCAGATAACTCATGAGGGCAGAAGTCTAGGATGTTCTCTTCAAAAGATGAACTGGGACCACACAACTGGTCTCTCAGAACATGGAAATGCACTGGTCATAGGAAAAGAGCAAATGAACTCTCAGAAGCTCTATATGAGCTAATACTCTCTTGATACCAGTTTCACATCACCAACATTTCTGTTACTGTTAGTAGTTCATAACATATTTATTATTCTACAGTTCAGAAGGTCAGAAATTTAATCATTCTCACTGGGCTAAAAAGTCAGGTATCAACAGGGCTGGTTTCTCCTGGAGACTCTGGAGGGGAACGTGTTTCCTTGTCTGTGCCTGCTTCTAGAGGAGGCCTTGTTTTTGGAAAATGATAAGTCAATTTTTGGTGAGAATTCTCACCATAAGATGCCATTTTCTGTTCTGCTACCTGTTTTTAGCTCTTTGTAGAGTCTGTTATACTAACTGCTTTTTCTTCTCTGAATGGGTTTCCTCAAAAAATGTCTGCATTCTCTTCTCTTCTGAACTGTTAACAGGCTATTCACTGCCCTTTGAAATTATATGGCAGATGTGGAAAATACCTTCTGTATGTTCTTCCAATTTTTGGATAGTTTCAGGGGCACAGTTCTTAAAAACTGCCTGAAGCACCCTAATAGCCAGTTACAGCACTGTCTCAAACATTATCTTTGCTTCTCTTCCTGTTGAAATTTGCTTCCAACCACTTCCTGTTGTTGTCTTCTAGTTCCAAACTCCCAATTTCAATGTGTTTTTTTTTACTATGGTTTATTTATAATGGAAGCTGCTCTAATAATCACATTACTTAAAAGAAAGAATATCCTTGATGTATCCAATGGTCCAGAGATATTTTCAACTATTATAGAACTGTTTAGCATTACTTTATCCTATATAGTTAAGTCGCTTGCTCAGCCCTGTCCGAACGAATCTTAGCGACCCTGGGGACTGTAGCCCACCAGGCTCCTCCATCCATGGGATTCTTCAGGCAAGAATACTGGACTGGTTTGCCATTTCCTTCTCCAGGGGATCTTCCCGACCCAGGGACTGAACCCAGGTCTCCCACATTGCAGGCAGATGCTTTAACCTCTGAGCCACCAAGGAATCTCCACAAAAACTGAAGCAGAATGTCTAGAAGGCAGACTTTATGGAAGCAAGGGCTGTATCTTTTCATCACTACATGTCCAGTGCCTAGCATTGCATTTTGGGGTTAGCATTGGAGAAGGAAATGGCAACCTACTCCAGTGTTCTTGCCTGGAGAATCCCAGGGACAGGGGAGCCTGGTGGGCTGCCGTCTATGGGGTCGCACAGAGTCAGACGCGACTGAAGTGACTTAGCAGCAGCAGTAGCAGCAGCAAGCACTTTTCTAAAATCTCTTTGAATGAACTAATAGATAAATGAATAATGAAAATGTGAAGGGCAATGTCTGCTTTTATCAATCCTGTAGATTGAAGCTAACAGGTTTAGCTATTGAGAGACCTCTGGTGAGTTAAGTGCTAAGGAAAACATTATAAGTAGGGTACAGGGTAGGGCTGAAAACCTTATCTAATCAATAATTTTGGCTAAAACAGAAGCAAATTATCAGAGTTAAAAAAAAAGTCAAAACAGCCAAAATGAGAAATAGAGAATTTTACATTTCTTGACACTTAAAATTTTTGTAGTACTGATTGTTAAAACTAAGATATAATTATCAAGCTCCATTCTAGCAAACTTCCTTTCACTTGTTAACATAGGCAGGGGTGGCTGGGTTGGGGGGATTGTCAGCTACTGTATAAGCAGGAAACTTGGTGAGTTCCCTAAGTGATTCTCAACTGAATAGAAAAGTGAATATTCAGCACATCTGCTCAGCCACTGGAGAACAGAGGCAAGTACATAATGCAAATAGCCCTGCAGGAAGGAATATCAAAGAGCTACCACAACCACCAATTAATAGTGAAATGTTACTCCATAGGGACTTAGCAAATTAATGTGAAAAGGAGTTGAACATTCTTTAATATATGTTTATTTAGAAGAAGATAATTTTTTCCATTAATGAATTATCTCCAAACACTCAATTTATCACCTTAGGTTGATATTAGTTTTCTATTGCTACTCTAACAAACTACCACAAACTTAGTAGCTCAAAACACATTTATTATTCTACAGGTCAGAAATTAAAAATCAGTCCCACTGGGCTACAAGCCAGGTTTCAGCAGGGCTGGTTTCTCCTGGAGGTTTTGGAGGGGAATGTGTTTCCTTGTCTTTGCCTGCTTCTAGAGGAGGCCTACATTCTTTGGCTTGTGCCCCCCACCCCCAACCCACACACATTATTCAAAGCACATTACTCCAATCTCTGCTTCCTCATCACGTCTCTTCTCTGACTTTCCTGCTTCCGTCTTATAAATACCCTGTTATTACATTGACTTACCTGGATAATCCACGTGACTCTTCCCATCTCAGTATCTTTAACTTAATTCCACCTTCCATGTAATGTTAGGTGATAAATATCTAACATCTTTAGATCTTTAGGGGGCCCATCACACAGTTAGGTTAATATGAAAGAATTCAGTTAAATGTGAGGAAGGAAAAGAAAATGAAGAAAGTCTCTCAGTAACAATAGCAGGGAAAGAACCATTGCTAGGAAATGCCTTCAGACCTTCCTAGTATTTGGTCTAGTTTTGAGATAGAAAATAAGACACTCTATGAGAATATTATGGGCTTCCCTTATGACTCAGCTGGTGAAGAATCCACCTGAATGCAGGGGACCTGGGCTCGATCCCTGGGTTGGGAAGATCCCCTGAAGAAGGGAAAGGCTACCCACTTCTGCATTCTGACCTGGAGAATTCCATGGACTTATAGTCCATAGGGTCTGAAAGAGTCAGACAGGACTGAGTGACTTTCACTTTCACTTTCTTCCATGAGAATAATATAATATATGCCTAAAGATCTGGACAGTTTCTTTAAGGGGAAAATTCTCTGATAATAAATAGCTATGAAGAAACAATGTACTCTTTCACTTTTATGATATCTTGCTGCTTTAGGAAAGAACCAGTTTTTTTTTTTTTTTTTTAAGCGATCCAGAATCTAAAAGTAGAAATGAAACCAGCAGAATTAGCAAAAGCATGCAGTCTGCAAGGGCACAAGGAATCAGCCATGCAGCTGCAACAGGGCAACAGGGCCTCAGCCATCCAGTTATTGGAACATAGAGTCAGCATGAGGCTCATAATCTCTACTGAGTGGGGTAATCAGACTGAAGCTGTCAATATGCTGTTAAAAAGAATACAGGGGAAGAAGTCAATGGATCCAAGAGTTTGATATATTGAGAAACTAGAAACCAACTGTGGATAGCATTTTTTGTCATTCTGTAACAGGGGAAAAATCAGGAACCTGTGATTACACGCTGCTGGTCACATTCTGCCTGAAAAAGCATCTCAGTGTGAGGATTACTAAGTGCTTCTTGTCTGAGAACAAATGTGAACCAAGAGATTAACCTGGCATTTTAGACAGTATCATTTCCTTAGGGGAGAAGGTTGAGGGAAAATAAAGTCAACTGTGACTAAAGATTATCTGGCACCGAGAAGACCAAAATGAATGAAAACATTTCTAAAATGTCTTTTCATATGCATAGGCAAAGGTAGAATACATGTAAGACTTTGTTCACACTCTCTCTGTGTGTGATCTCCACACATTTTCTTTTCTTTGTGAAAGCAATGTCTACATATTCTCAACCGAATAGTGCCAGTATTATAATGAATTATGAGTTCAATTCAACCTGTTTTGAAGGAGATAGATGTGCATTTCTATGAGATTTTTGCTCTGTGGAAAGAAGAGGAAGAAAACAGAAGCAATTTATATATATATATATATATGTATAACCTTGCCTATGACATTCATGCAATCTTTAGCAATAACTATGTGACCTTATGCAGATGACACCACCCTTATGGCAGAAAGCAAAGAGGAACTAAAAAGCCTCTTGATGAAAGTGAAAGAGGAGAGTGAAAA
>SJYQ01002225.1:378028-409403 GCA_006410935.1 Redunca redunca
CTAATCAGTGAAATAGTAATCCAAATATAAATTAATGGTAACAGTCTATGATAATAGTTCACATTAAAAATAATCAGTCCAGAAGCACAGGGTCAATTTATATTCAAAATCTCATGTACATAATTTTAATGGAAAGTTATTGGATAGATTATAAACTACTCTTACCTATTATTCAGTGTGACAGTAGGCAAGTGAAGACTACTGTTGCGAAAGGAAATTCTCTTTTCTAAATTTAGTTTTAATTAGAAGATAATTGCTCCAAATGTAGTGTTGCTTATGTGTGTGTGTGTGTTAGTCGCTCAGTCATGTCCAACTCTTTGTGACCCTCTGGACTACAGCCCACCAGGCTCCTCTGTCCATAGGATTTTCCAGACAAACATGCTGGAGTGGATTGCTATTCACTTCTCCACTGGATCTTCCCTATTCAGGGTTCAAACCCAGGTCTCCCGCACTGCAGGCAGTTTCTTTGCTGTCTGAGCCACCAGAAAAGCCCGTAGTGTTGGTTAGGAATCTCTTAAAAAGGAAGCATACAGGAAAGACAGTAGAATTCTGAGAAGATAAATGGACACATATATGTACACACTGAGTAAGCCAGAAATTTTTGCAATAGTTAAAAAAAGCCTACTGAGAAAAATTTGTATTGAGAAGATGCAGAAATAATAAACAAAAGACTGAAAATATATATAAAAGAATTGAAGCTGACAGAAATAAATATAAATTTAAAAAAAACAGAATGGTAAATAGTACCTGTCATAAAGTATCAATATTTCTATATTCTTTCCAGATCATCCTATCAAACCTCCTAACCACTCTATGCAGAGAACCTCTGAGAAAATGATGGCAGGACCTCTGTGAGCAGGTTGCTCATTTCATGGTCAAAGACTTTCCCACCTCTCAATTCATAAGGTTTAATTGTAGGAAAAACATCATCAATAAAACATCTCATAGTTTAATGCCTCTTTAGCCTTCAAATGAAAAAGACAAAGAGATGAGCAAAGAGAGGCAAGGAAGGGAGTGAGCCTCTGCTTTTGAAGTATCTGATCCCACATTCTCTTAGCTATGGGTTTCAGGCAACATACAGCATACCATTCAAGGTGTACCTGAATGGGGGGGGGGTGTATGTGGAGGGGGAGGGAAGGAGAAAGAGAAACAGAGAGAGAAATGTTGAAGGAATAAGGTGCTATGGTTTCACTATTTGTCGCCCTCGCCAACATTTATTTATTTCATTCAAAATTTATTGCTGAAATCTCAATTCCCAATGTAACAGTATTTAGTGGGGGAGCCTTCTCAAACTCTTCCAAAAACAGAAGAAAAGATCCCTTCCAAATTCATTTTCTGAAGCCAACATTAGTCTGATACCAAAGCCACATAAGGACACTATGAGAAAAGAAAATTACAGGCTAATACTCTGATAAATACAGGTGCAAAAATCATCAACAAAACCTTAGAAAACTGAATTTGACAATACACTAAAAGAATCATACACCATGATCAAGTGAGATTTGTTCCAAGAATACAAGGATAGTTCAACGTTCACAAATTAATCAGTGTGATACACCAAGTAAACAAAATGAAGGTAAAAATCATATCCTCAAAGGATGCTGAAAAAGTGTTTGACAAATTCAACATCCACTTACAGTAAAAACTCTTTTACAAAGTAGGTATAGAAGGATTGCATCTCAGCAAATTAAGGCCATATGAAAAGTACACAGCTAACATCATACTTGCCTGTAAAAAACCAAAAGGTTTTCCTCTGAAATCAGACACAAGACAAAATGTCTACTCTCAATACTTTTATTCAACTTAGTTTTGATAGTCCTGTCCAGATCTATCAGGCAATAAAAAGAAAATCGAGATATCCAAATCTGAAAGGAAGAGGCAGAACTGACACTATCTGCAGATTGAAAAGTGAAAGTCACTCAGTCGTGTCTGACTCTTTACAACCCCAAGGACTGCAGCCTGCCAGGCTCCTCTGTCCACTGGGATTCTCCAGGCAAGAATACCGGAGTGGGTTGCCATTCCTTCCTCCAGGGGATCTTCCTGACCTAGGGACTGAACCCAGGTCTCTTGCTATGCAGACAGATTCTTTACTATCAGAGTCATGAGGAAAGAAACCCCCTTACATATTATGTGTAGAAAACACTAAAGACTTCAGCAAAAATATGAGAATTAATACACGCAGTAAAGTTGTAGAAGAAACATCTGTATACAAAAATCATATGCATTTCTTTACACTAACAACAGACTGCTATAAGAGAAACTGAGAAAACAATTCTATTTACATTTGCAAGAAAATGAATAAAATATCTAGGAATAAATTTAACCAAGGAGGTGAAAGACCTCACTGAAAACTATAAACACATTGATGAAAGATACTGAAGATGACTCAAATAAATGGAAAGATATTCTGTGCTCATGGATTGGGAGATCTAATATTGTTAACATGCCCATATTACCCAAAGCAATCTACAGATTCACTGCAATCCTTATCAAAATTCCAATGGAAATTTTCACAGATACAGAAGAAACAATCCTAAAATTTGCATGGAACCACAAAAGATGCTCAATACCAAAGCAACTTTGAGAAAGAATAACAAAGCTAGAGGTGTCATGCTTCCTGTTTTCGAACTATATTACAAAGCTATATTACTCAAAACAATATGTCATTGGTATAAAAATGAACACAGAAATCAATGGAACAGAATAGAGAGTCCATAAATAAACCCACATTTCTATGGTCAATTAATTTTTGACAAAGAAGCCAAGAATACACAGTGGGAAAAGGGCACTTTTTCAGTGAATGGCATCGGGAAAACTGGACATCACATGCAAAAAATGAAACTGGTCACTGCCTGACACCATTCACAGAAACTAACTCAAAACAGAGTACAGGCTCAACCACAAGTCCTGAAGCCAGAAAATGTCTACAGGAAAACACAGGAAATAAAATCCATGACACCAGTCTTTCTGATGATTTTTTGGATTTGACACTAAAGCAAAGGGAACAAGAGTAAGAAAAAGCAGTTGTGATGACATAAGGCTAAAAAGCTTCTGCCAAATTAAGGAAACCATCAACAAAGTGAGAAAGCAACCTATGGAATTGGAGAAAATATCTGCATATTATATTTCTGTTAAGGATTATTATCCAAAATACACAAGGAACTCATACAACTCAGTAGCAAAAAAAAACAAACAATCTGATTTTTTAAAAATGGGCAGAGAACCTGAATAGACATTTTTTAAAGAATACATACAACTTGCCAATAGGTACATGAAAACGTGCTCAACACTAATAATCATCAGAAAATACAAATCAAAGCCACAATGAGATATCACCTCATATCCTGTAGAAAGGCTTTTATCAAAAAGAAGAAATAACAGGAGTTGAGGAGAATGTGAAGAGACAGGAAAGCTTTTGCACAGTTAGAGGGAATGTAAGTTGATGCAGCCCCTATGGAAACAGTATTGAGGTGCAACAGAAATTAAAAATAGAACTGCCACATGATTTAGCAATTTCACTTTGGAGTATTTATCTGAAGGAAACAAAAACACTAACTTGGAAACCCAGTGTTCACTGCAGCAGCATGCGTCCAGTTGCTAGCTTGTGTCTGACTCTTTGCAACCCCATGGACTGCAGCATGCCAGGCTCCTCTGTCCTTCACTAACTCCCAAAGTGTGCTCAAATTCATGTCCACTGAACTGGTGATGCTATGTAACTGTTTCATCTTCTGTGGCCCCCTTCTTCTTCTGCCTTCAATATTTCCCAGCATCAGGGTCTTTTCCAGAGAGTCAGCTCTTCTCATCAGGTGGCCAAAGTATTGGAGCTTCAGCTTCAGCATCAGTCCTTCCAATGAATATTCAGGGTTGATTTCCTTTAGGATTGATTGGTTTGATCTCCTTGCTGCCCAAAGGACTCTCAATGCAACTGTGGCATCCAAGCACCACAATTCAAAGAATCAACTCTTTTTAGCTTCTTCTATAACCCAGCTCAGGAGAAGGCAATGGTACCCCACTCCAACACTCTTGCCTGCAAAATCCCATGGACGGAGGAGCCTGGTGGGCTGCAGTCCATGCGGTCACGAAGAGTCAGACACGACTGAGCGACTTCCCTTTCACTTTTCACTTTCATGCATTGGAGAAGGAAATGGCAACCCACTCCAGTGTTCTTGCCTGGAGAATCCCAGGGACGGGGGAGCCTGGTGGGCTGCCGTCTATGGGATCACACAGAGTCAGACACGACTGAAGCAACTTAGCATAACCCGGCTTTCACGTCCAGAGATGACTACTGGAAAAAATATAGCTTTGACTCTATGGACCTTTGTCAGCAAAGTGATGTCTCTTTTTAATTCTCGGTCTAGGTTTGTCATAGAGGAGCAAGCCTCCTTTAATCTCATGGCTGCAGTCACCGTCAGAAGTGATTTGGGAATCCAAGAAAAGAAAATCTGTCACTGTTCCCACTTTTTCCCCTTTTGTTTGCCATGAAGTGCTCATGATCTTAGTTTTTAGAATGTCGAATGGTGAGCTGTAAGCCAGCTTTTTCACTCTCCTCTTTCACCCTCAATGAGAGGCTCTTTATTTCCTCTTCGCTTTCTGCCATTAGAGTGGTAGCATCTGTGTATCTGAGGTTATTGATATTTCTCACAGTAGTCTTTATTCCAGTTTGTGATTCATCCAGCCTGGCATTTCCTATGATTTTCTGTGCATACAAGTTAAATAAACAGGGTGACAATATACAGCCTTGATGAACTCTTTTCCCATTGTAGAACCAGTCGGTTGTTTCATGTCCAGTTCCAACTGCTGCTTTTTGATCTGCATACAGGATTCTCAGGAGGCAGGTAAGGTGCTCTGGCAGTCTCGAAGAATTTTCCACAGTTCATTGTGATCCACATGGTCAAAGGCTTTATGTAGTCAATGAAGCATATGTTTTTCTGGAATTCTCTGGCTTACTCTATGATCCAACAAATGTTGGCAATTTGACTTCTGGTTTCTCCACCTTTTCTAAACCCAGCTTGTACATCTCAAAAGTTCTCAGTTCACTTACTGCTTGCTGAAGCCTACCTTGAAAGACTTTGAGCATAACCTTGCTAGCATGTGAAATGAGCACAACTGTGAGGCAGTTTGACCATTCATTGACATTGCCCTTCTTTGAGACTGAAGTGAAAACTGACCTTCTCCAGTCCCGTGGCCACTGATGAATTTTCCAAATTTGCTGACGTATTGACTACAGCATTTTAACATTATTACCTTTTAGTATTTTATAGCAATATATATGAGTCAAACAATGTAAGTCTTCACTGATGAGTGGATAAAGAAAATATAACATAGATTTATATCCACCCATAAAAAAGAAGAAAATCTTGCCAGCTTCAACAACATGGATGGACCTCGAGGGCATTATGTTAAGTGAAACAAATCAGACAGAGAAAGAAAAATACTATATAATCTCAATTACATGTGTAATATTAAAACAAAAAGCAAGTTCACAGATGCTGAGTCGTTGGTGGCTGCCAGAAGTGGGGGATTTGGTGCACACAAAGGTAATCAAAAGGTATAAATTTGAATTATAAAATGAATAAGTGAAGAGATATAACATACAGCATGGTGACTATAGTGAATACTGTACTGTCTATTTGAAAGATGGCAAGAAAATACATCTTAAACATTCAACCATGTACGAAAAATATTTAACTATATATATGGATTCATATACATGGATCTATATATATGGATCCATATAGAGAGATATAACTAGACTTACTGTAGTGATCATTTATCAATACACACAAACATACAAGCATTATGTTGTACACAGCAAAAAATATAATGAGTATCAGTTATATCAATTAAAAATTTTAATACAGCAAGTTTGGAACATGTAGATTAAATTAGCTCCATCCAAACTTCATTTTATAAACTCAACTTAAACCATCACTTAGATTTTAAAATATCAAATCTCACTAATAACTTCCTACAGAGTTGGGAAAGACATAGAAACAGACATAAGTCACCTGCACACGAGATGTAGGCTTCCTCCTTTGGAGAGCATGAACTGTATTTCCATGGGCCAGAAGGACACTGCCAGAGAGAGGTATCAGTTTTCCGACACTGAATTAAATCTACCCACCGGGGTCTAGAACCTTCCCTGAGACCAACAGAGGTGTTGAGACTTCCCCTGTTCCCACAGCCAAGCTGACTGCAGATGATGGACATGGTGACATCATCCATGGGGCTGCGGCAGACACTCCCCCAGGTCCCGTTGTAGAAAACTTCCAGCCACCCAGCACACTGCTGGTCCTCGCTCACCATCCTGAGGGCCAGGAACTCTAAGGTTGAAAAGGAGGAGACAGGACACAGTGAGCACCCCACTCAGTGCTCTGGGTTTTCCTCTCTCCCCAAAATTGTGAACATTTGTCTGTGACCCAGCTGAGGAAGCAAATCCATTAGATGACCAGAGTGAAACTTGTCTCCTTTACACCTGACTTTGTCCATTTGTGTCTGTCTTTCTAAATATTTCTACCATCATGATGTAGTGGATATGAACTGAGAGGAAGACCAACCTGGACACCTGCAGGGAGAGGGAGCTGACTCCTGCTTCCTGACAAAACATCTAAGAGAGTGTATGAAAGGGATGTGATGTGGACAGTGTGGAGGCAGATAGAATAATGGACCCACAGATGTCTACACGGAAGCTGTGTCTATGTTTCTTTATCTGGCAAAAGGGACTTTACATATGTGATTACGGTATGGTCCTTGGGATGGTCAGAGTAACCTGAAATATGGCGGATTAACCACCTGAGCACAGTCTAACCACATTCTTAGACTCACTATCCTTTAAAGTGGAATCCTTTTCCTCATTCTGGTTAGAGGGAGATCTGAATATGGATAATGGTTAGAGAGGTGGAGCATTGCTGGTCTGATGATGAACAGAAGGGGGTTATGAGTGAAGGAAGGCAGGGGGCTTCTAGAAGCTTGAAAAGACAGGAATCAGATTCTTTCCCAGAGGCTAGGAAGTGACGTGGCCCTGCTGAAACTTTTATCACAGTCCAGGGAGATCCCTGCTGGACATCTAAGCTAGAGAAGTGTAAGGAAATAAATATGTTGTTTTAAACCACTAACAATGTAGCAATTTGTTATAGAACAAACAAAAACTAGCACAGTGGCTTTAAGACTTCTGTACTCTATGTACCAGAAGGGTGAGCCCTGATTTCAAGAAAAAACTGTAAGAAAAGGCTCTGCCAGGAAACACTATGGAGAAAAAAGGACCAGAACTCAGCTGCTGCAGGAGGCAGTGAAAGCACCTCATCCTCACGTCTGCTGGGAAGACAGGCTCCTTGGGAGGAAGCCTCCTTCTCTGGTCCTTTCAGCATCTCTCCCTCGGGGCTCAGATCCCCATCCTCCAGGGCCCCACCCCTCCTCCAGCCTGTGGACAGTGTGCAGTGCTAACCTGAGCAGATGACCCCCGCGTCCTCCTTGTGTCTGCAATCGTGCCGCCCCCAGCCCCGGGAAGGGCACCTCCACACGTGGGACTCATTTCCAGTGCAGTTCAGGTCGTCCAGCCAGATGGGCCCTGATCCTGCCCCGAAGTGAGCAGACCCCGTGGCATTGAGGGCGTCTCCACAGCCCAGCTGCCTGCACACCACGCGGGCATCGTCCAGGTCCCAGCGGTCATCACAGATGGTGCCCCAGGAGCCCTGGTCAAGGATCTCCACTCTCCCTGCGCAGGGACCGCCCCCGTCCACCAGGCGGAGATGTCTGCTGTCTGAGGAGAGAGAAATGGGACAATGGGACGGTGGCCTGGGGAATGAGAAGGGTCTTCTATCCTGTTGGACCCTCACCTGAGCAGTAGGGGGCGCTCTCCTCTGAGGCCGCAGATCCTGCTGGTTCAGACACAAAGTGGTCGCACTGGGGCAGCACCTGGGTCTGGTTTCCTGAAGAAACAGCGATGATTAGAGGGTTGGGAGGATTAAAGGACACGAAAGTCAGTTAAATTAAATAACTTTTAGGAGGGGAGGGAAGTTTGGGGGAAAATGGATACATGTATATGTATGGCTGAGTCCCTGCCTGTTTACCTGAAACTATAACAACACTGTTAATCGGCTAAACCCCAATACAAAGTAGAAAGTTCAAAAGAAAAAAAAAAAATGACCTAGTGATGGAGCTGAGATGAAAGCTGGAACATACTGGTAAAGTCACCATAATCTTAGTGTTCCCTTTCTCCAGGAAGAGCCCTGGTCCTGACAATGGCACGATTCCTGTTTTAAGCCAAGCTTTGCCCTAAGAATGAGTTAAACACGTTGTTCTATCCTTAATCCACCCCTAAATAGAAGAAGCAAAACAAAGGCCTTTCTGAAGGAGTTGTACACTTATTTATCTACAATGTTTGTGGTTTTAAAAATACTGATATAAAAGAGATCTCATGGAAAACCAGAGCTAAAAGAAACATTAAAAAAAATTTCCCAGGGTATTTGGCTCTTAAAGTTACCTGACAGAGATTTTATTTTATTAATTTTTATTTGAGTATAATTGCTTTACAATGTTATGGTAGCTTCTGCTGTACAGCAAATTTAGTAAGTTATACATATACAGATGGGCTTCCCAGGTGACTCAGAGGTAAAGAATCTGCCTGCCAAACAGGAGACTTCGGTTCCATCCCTGGATTGGGAAGAGCCTTTGGAGAAAAAATGGCAATCCACTCCAGTATTCTTGCCTAAGAATTCCTATGGACAAAGGAGCATGGCAGTCCATGAGGTCACAAAAGAGTCAGACACAACTCATCGACTAAACAACAACTATATCTATTTATATATATATACATAGATACACACACACACACACACACTTTCATGGATTTACTTCCTATTTAGGTCACCACAGAACACTGAGTAGAGTTCCCTGTGCTATAAAAAGGTTATTATTTATCCATTTCTGTGTGCATGCATGCAAAGACACTCCAGTCGTGTCTGACTCTGTGACACTATGGATTGTAGCCCATCAGGCTCCATGTCTATGGGATTCTCCAAGCAATATCTATTTTATACTTAGCATCAACAGTGTAGGGCTTCTGAGTCTGGTGGCTCAGACAGGAAAGAATCCGCCTGCAATGTGGGAGACCTGGCTTTGGTCCTTGGGCTGGAATGTCCCCTGGAGGAGGGCATGGCAACCCACAGTAATTGTACCAATTTACATACTCATGTGTAGGAGGATTCCCTTTTCTGCACATCCTCTCCAGCCTTTATTTGTGGATTTTTTTCATGATAGACATTCTAACTGGTTTGAAGTATTACCTGACTGTAGCTTTGACTTGCATCTCTCTAATAATTAGTGATGTATTTGTTAGCCATCTGTATGTCTGGAAAAAAATGTCTATTTAGGTCTTTTTCCCATTTTTTCATTGGATTGTTTGGTTTGTTGATTGAGTTGTTTGTGTATTTTGATGATTAATCCTTGTTAATTATTTCTTTTGCACATATTTTCTCCCATTCTGAGAGTTGTCTTTTTGTTCTGTTCATGGTTTCCTTTGATATGTGAAAGCTTTTTTTTTTTTTTAATTTTTTGTTTTTACTTGATAGTATACGTTTCAATGCCATTCTCCCATCTCACCCCACCCTCTCCCTCTCTCTCTCCCCCAGAGTCCAAAAGTTCAGATCTATAGAGTGAAAGCTTTTAAGTTTAATTAGATCCTATTTTTTGTTTTGTTTTTATTTTCTTTAGGAATTTGATCAAAAAATATCTTGTTGCAACTTATGTCAAAGAATGTTCTGCCTATGTTTTCCTCTAAGAGTTTTATAGTCTGACAGAGAATTTGAATAGCCATGATTAAAGTGCACAAAGAATTAACTCGATGTGCATCTTGGCAGAGAAATGATAAAAAAAAAATGAAAAGAGTGTTTATTATTTTTCTCTAATACTAGTGTGGTATTCATAGGATTAAATTTTGAAAAATAGAGACAAACTTACAGAATAAAAGAGAACTGCCTGTAAAAAAAAAAGAAAAAAAAAGAAAGAAAATCCTACAGCTGAAAAAGTTAACAGCTGAAATTAAGAACTAGAGAATGAACGTATCAGCACATTAGATCAACATAAAGTAGAAATAGTAAAATGGAAAATCAGAGGATAAATATTCCTCTATTTAGAAATGCTGGTCCTATGGTAAGTGCCTGGTTAATAATGCTATATAACAAAAGTTCCCCGCAAACTTAGTAGTTGAAGGAATTTAGTTTTAAATTTTGCTCATGATTTCCCGGGTCAGTAAGTTGGGAAAGACTCAACTTGGCAGTTCTATCTTTGGGGTTTCTCATGTGGTTGCATTTAGATGTCATCGGGGACTGACATCTCTAAAGGTTTGACTGAACTGTGGTTATGTAAGGAAATTCCCAGAAGTATTTTTGTTGTTGTTGGGAGGGAGGGATAAAGGAGCATCATGTCTGCAACCTAATCCAGAAAGATTTTACGTACTCAGGGAAAAACAGGGCAGGAGAGGGACAAATAAGGAGAGAAAGGGAAAACTAGAGCAAGAGAGAGAGAGAAAAGAAAGAAAGAAGGATTAAAGCAAACTACTAATCCAACATTTGGGGAATCCAGATGAAGTTCAGAGAGAATTCATTCCTAGAAAACCTTCACTAAAGGAAATATTAATAACATCAAACCCATAAAATGCCTAGGAGAAAACCTAGTTAAAGATGTGCAAAACACTGAGAGAAATTCAAGACCTAACTGAATGAAGGGATATATTTTGCCAGTGAATTAGGAAACTCAATGTTGTCAAAGTCAGTCATTCTCAAATATATACAGATTAAATCTAACCTCAATCAAATTCCCTTGTGATTTTGTATGTCCAAAACATGACAAGCTGATTCAAAAGTTACGTTGCTGTTCAGTCACTTAGTCGTGTCTGACTCTTTGTGACCCCAAGGACTGCAGCACACCAGGCTTCCCTGTCCATCACCAACTCCTAGAGCTTGCTCAAACACATGTCCTTTGAGGCAGTGATGCCATCCAACCATCTCATCCTCTGTCATCCCCTTCTCCTCCTGCCTTCAGTCTTTCCTAGCATCAGGGTCTTTTCTAGTGAGTTAGCTCTTCACATCAGGTGGCCAAAGTATTGGAGCTTCAGCTCAAAAATGCATACAAAATACAAAAACCAAGACTGACCAAAGCAGTTGGCAAGAAAAGCAACAACATAACTTCTTTAAAGTTACCCAGACTTACTATGTGTGCTTAGTCAGTCAGTCGTGATCAACTCCTTGTGACCCCATAGACTATAGCTCACCAGGCTCCTCTGTCCACAGGGATTCTCCAGGCAAGAATACTGGAGTGGGTTGCCATGACCTTCTCCAGGGGATCTTCCCAATCCAGAGATCAAACCCAGGTCTTCCGCCTTGCAGGCAAATTCTTTACTCTCTGAGATACCAGGGAAGGTTCAAGACTTAGTATAAGATTACAATAATTAAGAAAATGTGGCAAAGGTGCAAGGAGAGAAAAAAGATACAGTAGAACAGAATAGAGGGGATAAAAAATGTATTCAGACATATGTGCCCTTTTGCTTATCATAAAGGTGGCACTGCAGGGGGGAATAGTCTTGCAGAAAAAAGATTTTGAGTCAACTGGATACCCATATGAAAACAGGACACTTGACCCTTATCCTACACAGATGTCAATCCTAGAAGCAATGTACAATTACATGCAAAAAAAAAAAAGTAATTACACTTCTGTGAGATACTCTCAAAGAACATTTTTGTAATTTTGGAGTAGACAAAGTTCATTTTAGAAGAATATAAGGAGTTCTAGGGACTGGATCAGTGGACTAGTCCAAAACTGAGACAGAAGTATGTCCAGGCTGTATATTGTCGCTCTACTTATTTAACTTATATGCAGAGTACATCATGCAAAATGCTGGGCTGGATGAAGCACAAACTGGAGTCAAGATTGCTGGGAGAAATATCAATAACCTCAGATATGCAGATGACATCACCCTTATGGCAGAAAGTGAGGAGAAATTAAAGAACCTCTTGATGAAACAGAAAGAGGAGAGTGAAAACGTTGGCTTAAAACTCAACATTCAAAAAACTAATATCATGGCATCTGGTCCCATCACTTTATGGCAAAAAGATGGGGAAACAGGGACAGACTTTATTTTCTTGGGCTCCAAAATCACTACAGATTATGTCTACAGCCATTAAATTAAAAGATGCTTGATGCTTGGAAGAAAAGCTATGACCAACCTAATCAACATATTAAAAAGCAGAGACATTACTGACAAAGGCCCATCTAGTCAAAGCTATGATTTTTCCAGTAATCACGTATGGATGTGAGAGTTGGACCATAAAGAAACCTGAATGCTGAATAACTGATGCTTTTGAACTGTGGTGTTGGAGAAGACTATTGACAGTCCCTCAGATGGCAAGGAGGTCCAACCAGTCAATCCTAAAGGAAATCAGTCCTGAATATTCATTGGAAGAACTGATGCTGAAGCTGAAGCTCCAATACTTCGGCTACATGATGGGAAGAACTGACTCATTGGAAAAGACCCTGAAGCTGAGAGAGATTGAAGGCAGGAGGAGAAGGGGATGACAGAGAATCAGATGACTGGATGGTTTCACTGACTCAATGGATATGATCTTGAGCAAGCTCCAGGAGATGGTGAAGGACAGGAAATCTTGGCATGCTGCAGTCCATGGGGTTGCAAAGAGTCAGACATGGCTAAGTGATTGAATGGAACTGACTGACTGAAAGAGCACTACATGGACAGAAAAAATAGTTGATAAATCAAACCTAAGATGAGTAACTTGGCTCATTGATACAGCATACCATTAAGAAAATAAAAATATAAGACCAAGAATTAAACACACAAAAATCATAATAAATACTTTTGCCAAAAGTCATCATCATGGTAATTTGCACCATTGTATTTGTAATAGTCAAGAACTGGAAATAAACTCACATCTCTGCCATTAGTTGAATGGTTCACGCATGGTCATGCGATTATTCAAAGGCATACTCTATAATAATAAAAATGAATGAAATGTTGCCATAAAAAACATCATGAGTGAATCTCAAACACATTTGGAGTCAAAGAAATTAGACACAAAAGAAAACATACTGTATGCTTTTACATAACGTTCAAACACTGGGAAAATATTCTATGGCAGTACAAGTCTTAGGTAAGCAGTCTTCCCTGGACAGGAGGAGGACACGGCTATCGGGAGGCGATAGTGATTCTGTGGTGCTGTGAATGTTCTTTGTAGATCTGGGCTGGAGAACATAACCTAGGTATACACTTATTGTTTGTACTTTGTTCTCTATTATTATCCTTAAATAATAATGTTTCATTAAAAAATAGTATTCATCTAGGTGTTTCTTTCCCTGACATAGCACTTCATAGCATTTCTTAGCACTTCTTTCTCCTGAAAAAATGAGTGAACAATGAGAATGCTATGGAGCAGGACCTTACAGAGCCATCTCAGGACAGACCAGCCACCTGCATCTGTTTGTAGAAAAACCTAGCTAAAGGATAAATCTGATCACAGAAATGAAAAAAAAAAAAATCAGAAACAAAGGAAAACAGTCAAATAAGACAAAATAATAATAGTTTAGCCCTAAACAAATTAAAGGTCTTTTAGTTCCTTCTCATGGGCTATAGATAACATTCTGAGCCATATCTTTTGAGCTATTTGGCAGATACTGAAATCCCAAAGAGGTGGTAGCAATAAATTACATGTTGACCAGACTAGTGGGGTTCCACTTCCTTCTCCAGGGGATCTTCCCAACCCAGGGACCAAACCCGAGACTCTTGCATTTCAGGTAGGTTCTTTACCATCTGCGCCAACAGGGAAGCCCATAATCTTCACCTTACACAATTCCAAGAATCGGCCACAAGCGAATGGGAACAGACCAACACCAGAACTGATGAAGATGATTATCAGAGCTAGCTGTGCTATTCTGCAGGTAAACTATCCCTGACTTCCGCCTGTGCACTCTTGAAATTCCCATTTAAAACACTCACCCCTGATCAGCAAGGAGGAGCTGGTTCTTTGGTACATTAGTCCTCTGTCTCCCCAGAACTACTGGTTTCCTCAATAAACCTGTCTTTAATTTTACCCCACACTTGTCTCTCAGTGTTGGATTCTTGAGTAATGAGCAGCTGAACCCCGAGTTCAGTAACAAGATTAAACATTTCACCACAGATTATCTTTCTTTTTAAGCCTGTTTTCCCTTACTCTCTGCTCTGGGGAAATTTCACTCCAGGAGCATCCTAAGTATAGGAGCCCTTCCCTCCCTTACCCGAGCAGATCACAGAGGCCGTGTTGCCATAGGAACAGTCAGGAACACCCAGGGTAGTCACAGGGCATTTCCACAGGAAGGACTCAGTCCCTGAGCAGTGAAATCGGGCTTTCCAGAGCTGATCACTTCCTTCTGCTCCGTTTGGGGTGGAGATGGCGACTCCACAGCCGAGCTGACGACAGACAACATTGGCATTGGCCAGAGTCCAGTGGGAGGCACAGAGCGCTCTCCATCGTCCAGAAATGTTCATCTCCACCTGCCCCTCACACTGAGAGGAGCCGTTTGTCATGAGCCGGACTTCTGAGTATGCTGGTAGAAGACAGAGTTTCAGCAAAATTACATGACTTTCTCACCTGAACAGGGTGTTCACAGAGGTGAAAGGCCTGACCTGCATCTCACCTGAACAGACAACCTGAACAGCTCCCCTGTGGTGACAAGTGCCCCCTGGACAGGGCACTCTGGGGCAGACCCGGAGCTCAGGCTCCTCGCCCTCACACCTGAACTCTTCAGCCCAGACCCGGCCATCGGACTCTCTGAAGGGTACTTGTCCCAGGACAGACACAGCCTTGCCACACCCCAGCTCTGCACAGATGACCTGGGCAGTGGGGAGTGTGAAGTTCCCATCAGACACTGGGGTCCAGGCTTCTCCAGAATGCACTTCTACTTGCCCTGAGCAGGGTCCATCCCCTCCAGCCAGATGCACAAATCCTAAGAGAAACAAAGAACAACAAACCCAGTGAGTGTTCATGAACCTGACTTATAATTGGAAACAAAATCTCACAGGCAATGGTGGGAATATATATTGGTTAGGAATGTTACAGCCCTTAAAAAGAATATATTTGAATCAGTTCTAATGAGATGGATGAAACTGGAGCCGATCATACAGAGTGAAGTAAGCCAGAAAGAAAAACACCAATACAGTATACTAACACATATACATGGAATTTAGAAAGATGGTAAGGATAACCCTGTATGTGAGACAGAAAAAGAGACACAGATGTATAGAATGGACTTTTGGACTCTGAGGGAGAGGAAGATGGTGGGATGATTTTGGAGAATGGCATTGAAACATGTATACTATCATGTAAGAAACGAATCACCAGTCTATGTTCGATACAGGATGCAGGATGCTTGGGGCCGGTGCACGGGGATAATCCAGAGAGATGATATGGGGTGGAAGGTGGGAAGTGGGGTTCAGGATTGGGAACTCATGTACACCCGTGGCGGATTCATGTCAATGTATGGCAAAACCAATACAGTATTGTAAAGTAAAACAAAGTAAAAATAAAGGAAAAAAAATTCTTATCTGGGGGCCTGGAAACTTCAAGGCCCAAAGAAACTGCACTGGGGTAAACATTCAAACTTGAGTGCATAGCTGAACTAACTGAGAGTGAAAAAAGATCATGGGATTCGAGAGGTTAGAGGCCTGAGAGCCAGAGAAGTTTAGAAGGTCATCATGAAATTTCTGGGGCTAGAATTTTGGGCAGTTTTCTCTGAGTCAATATTCAAGTCACTGGGGATGGGAACATCATGCGGGCTGGATCTGAGTGCAGGCATTATGTCGCAATTAGGAACCTAATTGTAAAAGAAGTTGTTCACAGATAAGTTTGAAAATGACAAAAGCTTAGAGAGTCATAGGAGAGGGAGGGAATGATCATAGGCATCTTTCTTCAAAACCTAGGATTTATGAACACACCTGAGAGAAAGTGAAGTCTCAGTAGGATTATGCAAGACAACTGAGTTAGTTGATTACTTCATCCTAGACATGAGATTCTTAGCAAATGTGAAGGAGTGATGAGAATTTAATATATTCAGAGGAAAACAGCAGAATGGGAAAGACTAGAGATCTCTTCAAGAAAATTAGAGATACCAAGGGAACATTTCATGGAAAGATGGGCTCGATAATGGACAGAAATGGTATGGACCTCACAAGCAGAAGATATTAAGAAGAGGTGGCAAGAATACACAGAAGAACTGATGCTTTTGAGCTGTGATGCGGAGAAGACTCTTGAGAGTCACTTGGACTGCAAGGAGATCCAACCAGTCCATTCTAAAGGAGATCATCCCTGGGTGTTCTTCGGAAGGAATGATGCTAAAGCTGAAACTCCAGTACTTTGGCCACCTCATGAGAAGAGTTGACTCATTGGAAAAGACTCTGATGCTGGGAGGGATTGGGGGCAGGAGGAGAGGGGACGACCGAGGATGAGATGGCTGGATGACATCACTGACTCGATGAACGTGAGTTTGGGTGAATTCCGGGAGTTGGTGATGGACAGGGAGGCCTGGCGTGCTGCGATTTATGGGGTCGCAAAGAGCTGGACACTACTGAGCTACTGAACTGAACTGAACTGAACCCTATCTATATGCCAACTGCATATTCCTTTCCTATTTGGATTTCTGACATAAGAAGCCATCAAGCTACGAAAAAAGAGAGTGAGAGGAAGATAGCAGAGAGCAAACAAGTCGTATATATTTTAGAGACTTCTAAATTGCAAAAGCCTCAATAGTGATGAAACATAGATTTGGAAACCAATACTTTTTCAACAAGATTTTAACAACTTCTATCCCCTGTGCTTCTCCCATTTGCCACCTAACACTGCTACCCTTTCCCAATTCCCCCAATGCAGAAAAGAAGAAATGATCTTAAGAGCTACAAATAGATGGGAAGGACACTCCAAAAGGGAAGAACTTCTGTAGGGAGTGAGGTGAGGTGAGTGGTAGGTTAAATGGGGAGTGGATGGAGTATTCGAGAGAGACCAAGGAAAAGACTCATGATCATGATTTCACCCTTCAGGGACCATATTTGGACAGAGAAAAGGTAATCCAATGGGAAAAAAAAAACCCTGCAAATCATAAAGAATAATTTTTAAAACAATTTGCCTGGTTTCTGAGTGTGCTCATTGTTGCCTACGTAATGGTGGAATTTGTCCTGGTAAAGGACTCTGATTGCATAAGTATGTGAACTTTGAAGTCTCAAAAAGAATGATGTAACAAAATAAAAATCTACTATAGAGAGCAGGAGAGAACAGAAAAGACACCACAGAAATTAAAGAACTGAAGGATTAGCTTGACCACTGATATAAGAATGAATGATGAGGGAGAGGATGATCTGCTTGCCTTTTATTATTTATCCACTTCCGTCTCCCCAGAGAGGCCCAGGTCAAGACCCCTAGCCTCCTCTGGCTGGGAGTTTGGTCACAGGCTACACATTCTAACTAAAGCATTTTTGTTTAACTGGCTGCTTTTGTTGCTCAGTCACTCAGTTGTGTCCAACTCTTTGTGACCCCATGGACTGCAGCACTCCAGGCTTCCCTGTATTCACTATCTCCCTGAGTTTACTCAAACTCGTATCCATTGAGTCATTGATGCCACCCAACCATCTCATCCTCTGCTGCCCTTTCTTCTCCAGTCTTCAATCTTTCCCAGCCCCAGGGTCTTTTCCAATGAGTCATTTCTTCTTATCATGTGGCCAAAGTATTGGAGCTTCAGCTCCAGCATACATCCTTCCAATGAGTTATTCAGGGTTGATTTCCTTTAGGATTGACTGATTTGATCTCCTTGCTGTCCAAGGGACTCTCCAGAGTCTTTCAGCACCACAGTTCAAAAGCATCAATTCTTCAGCGCTCAGCCTTCTTTATGATCCAACTCTCAAGTCCATACATAACTACTGGAAAAAAAAAAGACATAGTTTTGACTATATGGTCATTTGTCACAAAGTAATGTCTCTGCTTTTTAATATGCTGTCTAGTTTTCTCAAAGGTTTTCTTCCAAGGAGCAAGTGTCTTTTAATTTCATGGCTGTAGTCACAGTCTGCAGTGATTTTGGAGCCCAAGAAAATAAAGTCTGTTGCTGTTTCCATTTTTTCCTCATCCCTTTGCCATGAAGTGATGGGACTGGATGCCATGATATTAGTTTTTTGAAAGTGGAGTTTCAAGCCAGTTTTTTCACTCTTCTCTTCCACTTTCATCAAGAGGCTCTCCTCTGTTCCTCTTTACTTTCTGCCATTAGGGTGGTGTCATCTGCGTATTTGAGGTTATTGATATCGTTATATTAATTCTATGAGATTAAAAATTTAGAAAGAACAAGAAAAAGGTATTTCTTGTGTTCTGTTTTATATACCCTGATACATGTGAAATATTCAAATATATGCTGAATACTCAATAAAGTCTTATACATATCAGGATAGAGACTTCTGAGATGTGGTATATCCTTTTTATTTTCTACTTGATTTTAAAATTTACATGGAAGAATAAGTGTGTGATAATTCCAAGAAAATTATTAAATAGAAGGCCAATGTGAGTAAAGACATTGAATATAGTAAAGACATATCCTTGTCTGGTCTCTTGCTGTGTACACATCCTGTGTCCTTAGGCACATGTAGCATCCTTCACACCACACCTGGCCCCTCAGTGCTGCTCAGAGAACCTCACACTTGCCTTCATCAGCTCCCACTGCCATTCACCTTCCTCCCAGCTACTAGAAAACGTTTTCCACCTTCTTCAAACATTATATTTGTCCACTTACTCCAAATAAGCCCCCAAATGCAATTCTCTTATATCATTGATATCATCAAATATAAACTATATAATCTCTTAACAGAAAACACAGAAATTCAAGTTTTATTGCCTCCACCTTTGACTTGTCAGTGCATGGCTAAGTGTTCCTCCACAGTTTGCGTTTATACAAATATTTTAAAGGAAAAATTTGAGAGAGGGACTTTTCTAGTAACAATGGAAGAATATGTGACTCAGAGCATTCCATCAACAATTCTGTACCATCAAAAAACTATGAATATTTATGTCTAAATTTGCAAAGGAAACTTGAAATCTGGCACAAGTCCATAAGAATCTCTGGTCTGTTAAATGATAACCCCTGTAGGGATACCCTCTATACATGTAAATGATATCCTCCTATAGTAGGAGTAGCCTCCACTCATACTAACCTAGTGCAAAATAATGTCTCACACTGTTTGTATAGAAACAACTCCACCCAGGAAAGTACATTCTCATCTTTTGTCCCTCCCACTCATAGCCTTCCTGTGCAAAAGGAGTGTGTATGTGGCTGTTAGCAAATGTTTCACTCTTTCAAAACGTGAACATGAAAAAAAAAATTATGAGGATTTATTTTAACTGGGAGAATAAATAAAGCTATTTTAGTGTCAGGTAAGACCACTGGAGAAGAACAGAATAGCAGAGACTTGTAAGAGGAAAGTGTATGAAGCTCATTGCTCACAGCTACAGGGCACTCAGGGAGGATGGGTAGTTGTCTCAGTCCTCTCTAGCCCACCCGTCCCCTATTGTCCCTCTGATCAGACACCAGCTTTCTTGGAACTTTCCATTCTCCCAGTTGGTGGGCAATGAACTGACCATACCTGAGCAGATGACTCCTGCATCCTGGCTATGATCGCAGTAGTGCTTCCCCCAGCCCCGGGAAGGGCACCTCCACACGTGGGACTCCTTTCCTGTGCACTTCACGTTGTCCAGCCAAATGGGCCCTGATCCCGCCCCAAAGGAAGAAGAGACAGTGGCTTCCAGGGCTTTTCCACAGCCCAGCTGTCTGCACACCACGCGGGCATCGTCCAGGTCCCAGCTGTAATTACAGATGGTGCCCCAGGAGCCGTGGTCAAGGATCTCCACTCTCCCGGCGCAGGGGCCGCTCCCGTCCACGAGGCGGAGCTGTCTGCTACCTGAGGAGAGAGAAACAGGACATGGGCGTTGACCTGGAGAATAAGGGTCTTCTCTCCTGTCGGACCCTCACCTGAGCAGTAGGAGGCGCTCTCCTCTGAGGCTGCAGACCCTGCTGATTCTGATATGGAGTCTTTGCACTCGTGCAGAAGGCAATGGCAACCCAGTCCAGTACTCTTGCCTGGACAATCCCATGGACAGAGGAGCCTGGTAGGCTGCAGTCCATGGGGTCGCTAAGAGTTGGACACGACTGTAGCGACTTAGCAGCAGCAGCAGCAGGATTAAATGGGGGCAGCAGCTGGGTCTGGTTTCTTATAGCAGTGGCAAGATAATTAATAAGGTGGAAAAGTAGGAGGAAAGGTTAAAAAAAATGTAGGTAAAGAAAGGTTAAATAATGTCTATCAGTGCCGCACTTTAAGTAGATAATGAAGTAGAGAATTAAAGCTAAAATTTTGCACTTCCAGGGAGAATGGAGTTCACAGCAGGCCAATGTGTCTTGCTGGGTCTTTCTGGATACAACTTTAAAAGCTGGAAAATATTTTTTAGAAACAGTAAATGTATTCGACATTTGTTAACACAACATGGAGTAAATATGCTAATTCTAAAGAGTGGAGATTATTTCAATGTTAGTCCAGGATCTATAGCTTCTTTTACTCTGTGGGAATTTGCCAATTCATTGCATAATTTAATGATTCAGAATCTGGGCTTGGACAAGCAGAGGACTACTGTTGTGACAGGAAGCCAGCATAATCTGGGGGTTACCTGGTACTGGAGACACAAAATTAGAGTCTTGAGAGCCTCTCTCACACAGCAGGTTTTCTCCTCAAATATTTGCCCAGTATATAAGCTGTGAAGGGCTGGAAGCTAGAGAACCATATAAAAAGACTTGAACAGCAGAGTCTTTTTCATTATTTTGAGTACTTAGCTACCAAAGAACCTAGGTTCTGAACTAAAATCTCTGAAAGCCTATGTCATAGGGACAGAGAAATCAGAGGTGGACTGAGTGCTACCAAAACTGCAACCCGTACTTGTTACAGCTCAGTTTTAGGTTATATTTAGATGTTTGGGTGATACACACCCCTTCCCCCTACCTGCCTCAGAAAACAAAGGGTAAATCCTTTCAGGTGTTAGAAGATGTATCAGGAGCATCTTACTTTTTCATATATAATTTATAGCACTCAATAGAAAAATGACATGATATTTGACAAGCTAGGATAACATGACAAATGACCAAAGTAAAAAATATAAGAGAATGCAGAGACACCTATGATAGAAATGCTGGACTTATCAGATAAGGATTTTAACTACAATCAATGTATTTAGGGAAAAAGAGAGAAGAAGAGAATAAACAGGTAAAAAGATGAAAAAAATAACAAATAATCATAAATAAATAAAAATGTCTAATGAACTATTGCCAACCTAAAATAAAATATCGAGGTTTAAAAAGTAAATGAATAAGGTAAAAGAATTTTATATAGAACTTAGAATATAGTGATTTAGAGGAGTCCAGTGACTGCAGCCATGAAATTAAAAGATGCTTACTCCTTGGAAGAAAAGTTATGAGCAACCTAGATAGCATATTGAAAAGCAGAGACATTACTTTGCCAACTAAGGTCGGTCTAGTCAAGGCTACGGTTTTTCCTGTGGTCATATATGGATGTGAGTGTTGGACTGTGAAGAAAGCTGAGCACCAAAGAATTGATGTGTTTGAACTGTGGTGTTGGAGAAGACTCTTGAGAGTCCCTTGGACTGCAAGGAATCCAACCAGTCCATTCTGAAGGAGATCAGACCTGGGATTTCTTTGGAAGGAATGATGCTAAAGCTGAAACTCCAGTACTTTGGCCACCTCATGTGAAGAATTGACTCATTGGAAAAGACTCTGATGCTGGGAGGGATTGGGGGCAGGAGGAGAGGGGACGACAGAGGATGAGATGGCTGGATGGCGTCACTGACTCGATGGACGTAAATCTGAGTGAACTCCGGGAGTTGGTGCTGGACAGGGAGGCCTGCCGTGCTGCGTTTCATGGGGTTGCATAGAGTCAGACTCGACTGAGTGACTGAACTGAACTGAACTGAAAGATGAGAGATGAGAAAGAGAAGAAAAAGGAGGAGGAGTGGGAGAAGAGATACAGAGACAGAGAGACAGAACTGCAGAAGTAATATCTGAAGACAGAGCAATAGAGAACTTTTTAAAAAAATAAATGAAGAAGTATGAAAATCCCCACTCCCAGTAGAGCTGCTGAAAATCAAAAGGAAAAAGGGAAATATGGAATAGTAACAGATTTATTTAACACAAAAAGAGGGGACAAAGGAGATAAAAAGAACATAAAGCAGGGGAATCAGTTAAAAGCAAATGGCAGATACCAACACATCAATATAAGTAATTGTATTTACAGTGAATGCATTAAGATAAAACAAAATTGACACAAATGTTACTTGCAAAATTCCCACCTTATATTATGAAAGCAAAGAAAGGTTGAAAGTAAAATGATGGGAAAAATGTACTAACTGTAACAAAACTGGAGTAGCTATATCAATGTCCCAGAAAGTAGACTTTCAGCCAAGATACACTAATTGAATTAAAGAGGGAATTTTCAGGATTATAATGAGATGCACCCTTAATAAGGATATTTTAGACAACAAAATTCAAGGTAACAGAACATAACTTTGAAACATACTTGACAGAGTGAAAAGAAGAAATAGACAAAATCACAACCAAAATGGGGGATTATTACCAAATCTTTTTCAATAGCATGCAGACCAAACATACAAAAAACAAAGAAGAATACAGTAGATGTACAACAGCATAATCAGCACATTTAACTAAGTGACACATAGAGCAATGCACCCAACAACGCAAGAGGTCACGTTACTGTAAATGCACTAGGAACTTCTACCAAAATGACCACATAATAGGACAAAATCTTTCACTCTTTGAATTCATACTTTGAATATTTGAATTCATACTTTGAATATTTACTCTGATCACAGTGGAATAAAATTAAGAACTAATAAGAAAATATTTATAGCCAGCTCTATTTGGGGAAATTCAGCAAGATCCTTCCAAAAACCACCTGAGTCCAGGAATAAATTTAAAACTTACAAAATATTGTGAAATAATGATAATAAACACAAAATAATGGTATGATAAATTCTTATAATGAAACTCAAGTAGTGCCTAAGGGAAATTTATACTCTAGATTTAGAGAAGAGGAAAGACTGAAAGTGAAAAAAAGTAAGCTTCCAATTAAGAAACTAGATGAGAAAGTCAAGAATGTAGAATGTTGGGGTTAATTTAAAAAGGAACAAAAATTAATAGAAAAGAAAGTAAGCATAGGATAGAAAATATAGAAGGAAACCCTTTAAACGTGGCTCATTGAAAACTGATGAACACTGAGCAACACTAATGCAGAGCAGAGAGAAGATGAAGCTCACAATACCAACAGCGAAAAGGGACACCAGCACAAATCTTACAGATATGTTGGTCATGGTTTTTGTGCTGTTGTTTGTTTGTTGGCTGTGCTGTTGCTCATGGGATCGTAGTTCCCAGGTCAGGGATTGACCCTGGACCCAGGACAGTGAAAGCCCAGAGATTTAACCCTTGAATTACATAGTTTCATTAGTAAAATTTATACATTTAATGTGGATAAGTACACATGAAGTATCAATTTCTCCACAGCCTTGCCAACATTAAGTGTCTTTAAAGAAAAAAAAAAAACAAAAACAAAAAAAAAACAGTCATTCAGACATTTGTGAGATAATATCTCTTTGTGGTTTTAATTTACATTTCCTTGATGATTGACAATGTCAAACATTGTTTTATATACCTATTGCCATTTGTATTGCCATTTCTTTAAAGCAATTTCTATTCAAGCCCTTGGCCAATTTTTTAATTGAGTTACTATGTTTTAAGCTTGTTGGGATTTTCTTCTCTTAAGTTATAGGAGTTCCTTATTATTTTTGGAAATTAATACCTTATATAATTTGTGCTAGCTTGCTTTTTCACTCTGTTGATCTTTCATTTGGTTTGTGGAAGCTTTTCAGTTTGATATATTCCCACTTGTCTATTTTTGCTTTGTTGCCTGTACTTTTGATGTCATATCCATGAACTCATGAAACCATGTGCTTTTATTTTGTGATAGAGCTAAGATATCGCATACCTAAAATGTAATTCCTATCTGGTGATGATGTTACACTATCACACACAGTAAAATAAATTCAGATAAATAAATAAATTTGAAATTAGGTTTTGAATATTCTTTAGTGGAACTATAAAATTGTTTGCAGAAAATAAAACTTGATTCAATGTTATTTTGAGATGAAGAATGGCGTTTGAAACATTGCACTAAAGGCAGAAGTCAAAAAAGTAAAACATTACAGATTTGATCACGTAACCCACCCATACACATATACAACCTTAAAATATATGTAAAATATGGGGAGAATCTTACAAAAATATTTAAGAAAAACAGTAAGTGATGTTTGTTTATAAAGAGTTCCTATGAATAAATAAGAAATTTTAAAACATTCTAGAGAAAAATATTGTCCTGAGAGATATCTTAAAACAGTAATATAGGAAAGAAGATAATATTTTTGTATATACTGTTTGTGAAAGTCACTCAGTCATGTCCAACTCTTTGCGACTCCATGGAGCATAGAGTCCATGGAATTCTCCAGGCAAGAATACTGGAGTGGGTAGCCATACCCTTCTCCAGGGGGTCTTCCCAACCCAGGGATCAAACCCAGGTCTCCCACATTGCAGGCAGATTCCTTACCTGCTGAGTCACAAGGGAAGCCCAAGAATACTGTAGTGAGTAGCCTATCCTTCTCCAGTGGATTTTCCAGACTCAGGAATCAAACCAGGGTCTCCTGCATGGCAGGCGGATTCTTTACCAGTTGACCTACCAGGGAAGCCCTCGTGTGGATAAAATACCATGATGCTATGAAGAAAACTATACTCTCTTTTAAAATTAAGTATTTATTTGGTTGTGCTGGGTTTTAGTTTCAGCATGCAAATTCTTACTTGTGGGATCATAAGAGAAAAAAATTGTAACTGCATGTGGTGATGGATATTACTGTATGTGTGGTGATTTACCAATATGTGCAAATACATAAACGCTATGTTTTACCCTTAGAACTAATAAATGTTATGAGAATTACATCTCAATTAAAAATTTTAACAAACAAGATTGGAATATGTGGATTAAATTGGTTTCATTCTTACCTCATTTAAAGTTCTCTGGAGGCTCAGACAGTAAAGAAACTGACTGCAGTATAGGAGACCCGATTTCATTCCTGGGTCAGGATGACCCCCTGGAGAGGGAATAGTAACCCATTCCAGCATTCTTGCCTGGAGAATCCCATTGACAGAGGAGCCTGGCAGGCTACAGTCCACGTGGTCACAAAGAGCACAACTGAGCAACTAGCATTTTCACTTTATGTCATTTTGTGGACCCAAATTAAACTCATCACTTTGATTTTAAAATATCAAATCTCACTGCATCCTACAGGGTTGGGACAAACACACAGAAACAGACAGTAAGTCACCTTCACACGAGATATAGGCTTCCTCCTTTGGAGAGCATGAAGTGTAATTCCAAGGGTCAGAAGGACACTGCCAGAGAGAGGTGTCAGTTTTCCGACAGCTGATTCCATCCACCCACCGGGGTCTAGAACCTTCCCTGAGACCAACAGAAGAGTTGAGCGTTCCACTCTCCCCACAGCCAAGCTGTCTGCAGATCATGGACACAGTGATGTCTTCCATGGGGCTGCGGCAGACACTGCCCCAGGTCCCATTGTAGAAAACTTCCAGCCACCCAGCACACTGCTGGTCCTCACTCACCATCCTGAGGGCCAGGAACTCTAAGGTTGAAAGAGGAGAAGACAGGACACAGTGAAAACTTTGCTGGATGTTCTAGGTTTTCCTTTCTCCTAGAAATGGTGAACATTCATCTCTGACCTTGTTCAAGAGATACCCACTAGATGACAAGACTGACATTGCCTCCCTTTTAACTGACTTTGTGCATTTGTGTCTGTCGTTCTATTTCTGCCACAATGGATATGAACTGAGAGGAAGACCAAACTGTGTGGGCGCTAGTCAGGGAGGGGCAGCTGAATTCTGCTTCCTGATGAAATCTTTGAAGATTATGTTAAGGGATGTGATGTGGATATTAGGGAGATAGGGATAATAATTAATCCAAAAATGTCCACATCCCAATCTCTGCAATCTGTGAATATGTTACCGTACCTGACAAGAGGGATTTACAGATGTGATTAAGGTAAGGACCTCGGGATGGTGAGATGATGTATTAACAATATGAGCCCAGTCTAATCACATCCTTAGGCCCACTATCCTTCAACGTGGAATACTTTTCGTAGCTCCGGCTAGAAAGAGAGATATGACTCTAGATAGTGATTGGAGGCCTAGAGCATTGCTGGTCTGATAATGGATGAAGGAAGGAATGTAGGTGGTTTCAAGAAGTTTGAAAAGGCAAGAAACAGATTCTCCCCTAGAGCCACAAAAGTGATGCAGCCCTGCTGAAGCCTTGATCCCAGCCCAGTGAGATCCCTGCTAGACAGCTAAGCTAGAAGATAGTAAGGAAATAAATATATACTGTTTTAAACCACTAACTGGAAAATTGTTAGGGAAGCAAACAGAAACTGGTAACGTGGGTTTAAATTTTTTGTATGTAACTGGAGAAAGAGCCCTGCTTTCAAAGAAAAACTGTAAGAAATGGCTCTGCCAGGAAACACTGCTGAGAAGAAAGGACTAGAACCTCAGCTGCTGCAGAAGGAAGTGAAAGCACCTCGTCTTCGCGTCTGCTAGAAAGACAGGCTCCATGGGAGGAAGCCTCCTTCTCTGGTCCTTTCAGCATCTCTCCCTCAGGGCTCAGACCCCGTCCTCCAGGGCCCCACCCCTCCCCTAGACTGTAGACAGTGTGCAGCCCAGACCTGAGCAGATGACCCCCGCGTCCTGCTTGTGTCTGCAGTCGTGCTGCCCCCAGCCCCGGGAAGGGCACCTCCACACGTGGGACTCATTTCCAGTGCAGTTCAGGTCGTCCAGCCAGATGGGTCCTGATCCCGCCCCGAAGTGAGCAGACCCCGCGGCACTGAGGACTTCTCCACAGCCCAGCTGCCTGCACACCACGCGGGCATCGTCCAGGTCCCAGCCGTCATCACAGATGGTGCCCCAGGAGCCCTGGTCAAAGATCTCCACTCTCCCTGCGCAGGGACTGTCCCCGTCCACCAGGCGGAGCTGTCTGTTGTCTGAGGAGAGAGAAATGGGACAATGGGGCGGTGACCCTAGGAGTTGAGAAGGGTCTTCTGTCCTGTGGGACCCTTACCTGAGCAGTAGGGGGCGCTCTCCACTGAGGCCGCAGAGCCTGCTGGTTCCGCCATAGAATCGTTGCACGAGGGCAGCACCTGGGTCTGGTTTCCTGAAGAAACAACAATGATCAGAAGTCTGGGAGGGTTGAAGAACAGGAAACTGCATTAAGGAAAATAATGACCTACTGATGGAGCCTAAGATGAAAGCTGTGACCAGCAGTAAAGTTATCATACTCTTAGTGTTCACCTTCTCCCTGGAGAGTTCTGCCTCTGACAGTACCACAATTTCTGTTTTAACACAAGTGTTGCTGTAAGAATGAGTTAAGTAAGTTGTATCCCTAAATTTATCCCTGTGCTGTGCTTAGTCGCTCAGTCATGTCTGACTCTTTGTAACCCCTTGGACAGTATAGCCCACCAGTATCCTCTGCCATAGGATTTTTCAGGCAAGAATATTGGAGTGGGTTGCCAAGCCCTCCTCCAGGGGATCTTCCCAACCCAGGGATCAAACCCAGGTCTCCCGCACTGCAGGCGGTTTTTTACTATCTGAGCCACCAGGGAAGCCCAAACCTATCCCTAAGTAAAAGCAAAACAAAATTCTTTCTGAAGGATTTCTAGAATTTCTTCAATGTGTATCTTTAAAACAAACACTTATATAAAATAGATCTCATGAAAAATGGAAAGGAAAAAGGAGACATTAGAAAGAATTTCCCACGGTTTTCAGCTGCTAGAGTTACCTGACGAGAATATATGTAGCCACGGTTAACGTGCTTATGGAATTAATTGACAAAATGTGCATCTTTGCAGAGAAATGATAACAAAAAGCAAATACTTCTAGAGTTGAAAAACTTGTTAGCTGCAATTAAGAACTAAAGAATAAGTCTAGCCGCACATTAGCTCAGCATAAAGTAGAAACATAAAAATGCAAAATCAGAGGATACCCTTCAATTAATTCAGGTCACATAGCAAGAGTTCTGTTTATATGTTTGTATGGCAGTTTTTCCAAAAAAATTGGTTCACTTCAGTTCAGTCCCTCAGTCATGTCCAACTCTTTGTGACCCAATTAACTGCAGCTTGCCTGGCTTCCTTGTTCATCACCAACTTCTGGAGCTTGCTCAAACTCATGTCCATCAAGTTGGTGATGCCATCCAACCATCTCATCCTCTGTCATCCCCTTTTCCTCCTGCCCTCAATCTTTCCCAGCATCAGGGTCTTTTCCAATGAGTCAGCTCTTCTCATCAGGTGGCCAAAGTAGTGAAGATTCAGCTTCAGTATCAGTCTTTCCAATGAATATTCAGGACTAATTTCCATTAGGATCCATTGGTTTTATCTCCTTGCAGTCCAGGGGACTATGAAGAGTCTCCTCCAACACCACAGTTCAAAAGTATCAGTTCTTCGGTGCTCAACTTTCTTTATGGTCCAACTCTTACATCCATACATAACTACTGGAAAAATCACAGCTTTGACTAGATGGACCTTTGTCAGCAAAATAATGTCTCTGCTTTTTAATATGCTGTCTAGGTTGGTCATAGCTTTTCTTCCAAGGAGCAAGCATCATTTAATTTCATGGCTGCAGTCACCATCTGTAGTGATTTTTGAGCCCAAGAAAATAGTCTGTCACTGATTCCATTGTTTCCCCATCTATTTGCCATGAAATGATGGGACCAGATACCATGATCTTTGTTTTTTGAATGTTGAGTTTTAAGCCAGCACTCTCACTTTCCTCTTTCACTTTCATCAAGAGGCTCTTCAGTTCCTGTTTGCTTTCTGCCATAAGGGTGGTGTCATCAGCATATCTGAGATTATTGATATTTCTCCTGACAATCTTGATTCCAGCTTGTGCTTCATCCAGCCCAGCATTTCACCTGATGTACTCTACATATAAGTTAAATAAGCAGGGTGACTATATACAGCCTTGACGTACTCCTTTCCCAATTTGGAAACAGTCTGTTGTTCCATACCCAGTTCTAACTGTTGCTTCTTGACCTTCACACAGATTTATCAGGAGGCAGGTAGGTGGTCTAGTATTTCCATTTCTTTAAGAATTTTCCACAGATTGTTGTGATCCACAACGTCAAAGTCTTTGGCATAGTCTATAAAGCAGAAGTAGAGGTTTTTCTGGAACTCTCTTGCTTTTTCTGTGATCCAACAGATGTTGGCAATTTGATCCATATAAAAAGGTAAAACTTAGTAGCTGAAGAAAAAAAATATGCACTGAATTTTGCTTATGACTTTGGGTCATTAATCAAGAAAAAACTCAGTTTGGCAGTCTTTCAGTGGGACCTTTCAGTGCTGCAATTAGCTGTCACCTGGAGCTGAAGTCATTAAAGACTTGACTGAACTCTGGTTTATGTAAGGAAATTCCCAGGACTGTTCTAAGGATAAAGGAACATCATGTCTTCAACTGAATTCAGAAGGAATTTACATATTCAGGAAGAAATGGAGCAGAAGGGGAACAGAGAAGGAAGGACACACACAGAGATTAAAGCAAAATATTGATACTAACATTTAGAAACCCAGGTAAAGGTCATAAATGAATTTTTATAGTGTTTTCCCAACATTTTTATGTCTCAACATACATCAAAAGTGAAAGAATTAAAAGATGAAAACAAATCAAAGAGAATTCATTGCCAGGACACTTTCACAAAAATATTCATAACATCAAAAATAAAATACCTAGGAGAAATCCTAGTAGAAGATGGGCATATTCTCTGAAATTCAGGATCTACCTGAATGGAGGGATGTATTATGTCAATGATTTGGAAAACTCAACATTGTCAATGTCAATCATCCTCAAATTTCTGTCTAATCTCAATGATACCCTTAAGCTATTCTTTTGGTGAAAATGACAAGCTGACTTCTAAATTCATACAAAATACAAGCAACCAAGAATGAACAGCAGAGTTGGTAAGAAAAGAAATGATATTAGAGGAGTTAATATAAAGTAACTGTAAATTAAAATTATTCAGACTAACTACAAAGTTTGAAATTCAGGGAGATAGTGAAGGACGGGGACGCCTGGTGTGCTGTAGTCCATGGGGTCACAAAGAGTCAGACATTGATTGAACAACAACAAGTACAAAGTTATGATAAATAAGAAAATGCAGTATTTGTGCAAGGATAGACAAATGACAACATGGGACAGAATAGAGAGTCTCAGATAAGACAGACATACTTGCACTTCTGCTTATGATGAAGGCAGCACTGCAGTGGGGAAAGAGTCTTTTCAGAAAAAGATTCTGAGTCAGTTGGATGTCCATATGAAACCTGACCCTTATCTTACACAGATATCAATCCCAGAAGGAATGCACAATAATATAAAAGAGAAATAAAATAAAATTTCCATAAGATACTCTTAGAGAATGTTTTTACAATCTTCGCAAAGTTGTTTTTAAAAAATATAAGAATCATTGAATGTACAGAAAACTGTTGGTAAGCTATATTTACATAAGATTAAGAGATGAGTTCATCAAAGGACACCATATGATTAAGAAAATGAAAATAAAAGACCAAGGGTTAAACACGGAAAATAAGTAACACATATTTGCATCCAAAGACATTGGCATGGTAACTTGTAATATCATATTTGTAATAGTCTAGAACTGGAAATAACTCAGATTTATACTGTCAGTAGAATGGATCAGTACATGGCCATGTGATCATTCAAAGCATACTCTACAGTAATAAAAAAAAAAATAAAGTTCTACAATATACAACGTCATGTGTGAATCCCAAACATAATTTTGAGTCTACAAAATTAGATACAAAAGATGAAACATACAGCATCATTTTATATAAAGTTCAAACATTGATAAAACTCTCTATGTCAGTAGAAGCTAGGTAAGCACTTTTCCCCATCGAGGAAAGGGAATGACAGTGACTGTGGTGCTGGGGACATTCTCTTTGCTGCTCTGGGTTGGGCTCATACTGAGGTCTATACTTGCTGCTCCTACATTGTTTTCTATGACTACATGTAAGCAACAATGTTGCTTTAAAAATATATTATTCCCCTTCACACTTCTTGCCCTGACCTGAAAAATGAATGGACAATAAGAAGATCCATATTTCACCACAAAGTAAATCTCTGA
>SJYQ01002226.1:23728-38851 GCA_006410935.1 Redunca redunca
AACTAGGTTCTGCATGACACAACTGAAGATCCCACATACTGCAACTAAGACCCAGAGCAGCCAAATAAATAAATAAATACATGAGTATTTTAAAATCTTTCATTAAAAAAAGATACAATGCTCAAAAATTTACATTAAATTAAATATGTTAAATTATTAATATTTAGTAATTTTTATAATAGTATATAATAATAGAATAGTGGAATGTTGATTATCTGAACCTGGTGATATCTTTTGTTGATATGTTTTCTATTTATAACCAGCATGGAGTCAAAATCAAATTGTTCTATTATTTAACCAATTAGAATTTTGAAAATTTGATCTAGGGTAAAATATTTGTCATGAAACAGTCAAAGGAAAGCAGCATTTTCTGCAATTCAAATTGAACTGGTTTTGTTGTTGCCATATTCACTGACCCTCTTCCCTTTTCCTGTTACATTAATATCAAAGTACTTGTTATAAAGAAGCTAAGCTTAGACTCCTACATACAAATTTTTCAAGTCACATATCTTTGCATCGGGATCAAAACTGCTGGCTAAATTATAGCTTAAATGCTGTCATCAAAGCTAATATTTCTATGGCTTCTCAGAAATAAAGTTGCCAAATTATATTTGGCTCCATGAAGGTTTTTGTGTGTGCTTATTGCTAGAAATAAGGTTAAACATTTATGAGTCTGGATTGCATTTTAAATAAAACTTAAACATAAGAAACACAATATCTTGACTAAACAGCCACAGAAACACAACCTGCTGTCGCTGTTAAATCAGTTCAAAAACTAGGTTTGAATTTACATATTTGGGAAATTGAAACTCATGGAAATAGTGACTATGCCAGGGTAAGCTCTGGCTGGTCTGCTTTTCTTTTCTTTTCACAAAAACTTACAAAATAAGTTCTAAGTAGAGGTAAAGGACAGAAACATGGCAAATTAATAAAAATTATATTACATTTTTATGTGTTCATATCACTATAGACCATGTGTTTGCTCCCTTAAGGACTTTATCTCTAAAAACTTTCTCCCTAAATGAACCTCTTTAAGTTTTTTCTTCTGTTACCTACAGCCACAGTTTGTAACTTTTTCATGTGCTTTTGCTTTAAAAAAAAAAATTCTTTTTAGCAAAACTAATTAACATATCTAGAATACTTCGTTTCTGAGAATACTAATTCTGAAATGGGAATAAGGTTAATCTTTTAGTTCTACTTAATTTTGAGACAAAGAAACTTAAAATTTCCAACAGTGGTAACTGATAGACCACTTTCCTCCAGACATTGGCATGAACTCCAGAAAGAAGGGCCAAGGATTTTTCTTCTGTATTTCATGTCAGTATAATGACCTTTAGCGATAAGATCTCGGAAAATACTTGAAAAGTTGTTGAACCCACTGGATTTCCTACACATTCTGGCTTTGTAATTTTTGTGGTTATGGTGCATTTTCAATCTTGTGGATTTGTCATACTGGTCAGTTAAGTCCACGATCGTATTTTCTCCCTCCTTGTTTAAAAGACTGGAATGAAGTGCATACTTAGTGAATGTGTATTTATCTCTTTTCTCCTCAACTGAGAGATGTTTGTAGAGTAATGTTAAGCCATTTACCCTCCATGAAGATTTGTATTTTCTAGAAAGGAAAATCATGGCTAACTAAGCCTCATTGTCCTGTAATTTATTCAGGCTCACAATCACGTTATTTAAGGATAATTCTCATGCTTCACAGAGTCAGTATTAATCACTGGAAAAAAAAGGTGGACTTTATTATTGATGCTTTCCAAACACAAAGTAGAGTTTATATACTCAGGGCTAACTAATTCTGAGGATGAATGGGGGCCTAATGTCTATGGTATTTTATCAGGAAATATATTCCCTGAATGATAATAATAATAATAAATTTTCTGTAATAGAATAAGAAGAATTGTTATTTTTTATATTCTCACATATATGTCTTTCAAAGCTACTATAACAATTTTGCATAATTATGTTTAAATGACTGCAAAGGACTCTATGGTATTGAATAAATACATAGAAGCTTTAAATTGAACCTAAAGTGACACTTTGGATAAAAGCAATAAAAATAATTTTGTCTTTTCATTACCTTGCACAGNAGGATTCCTGGAAAGAAATGCTGTGTTACAATTATGTGAATTTTGACATTTAAAGTCTTTAATATCCATCAGCTCTTACACTTTATTCTTTAAGTATTGTATTTTTATAATGCTTGTATTTTAACATAGGAAAAAGCTCTTTAACCTCAGCAGCTACTAAAGTGTAATACATGCCACTAAAAAAAGTTATTTGTGGCTTTCAATTACACTACTTGAATCATTAACATAGAATAATACACAAACACACTGCATACTTTCCAGTCACTTGAACCAGCTTATTTTGTCATTAGTAAAATGCCAGTGTGCATCATATATGCCAGCTCCCCATCTCTGGAAAATATCTGTGTTCAGCCAACTTCACCTCACAAAACTTTAACAAGGAACTGCAGAACTTGGCTGCTTTGAAAGACTTCAGGGCTCTCTGGTGTCTTTTGTGGATTTTCTGCTTTTGACACTTTTTCTTGAAAACTGAACATGTCTATCAAAAATTACATGTTTAAAATATATTATCAAAACTTTAGTATGATACCTATAGCTTTCAGAAGGTAGTCATACTTTACCATTAAGTTATGGATACAAGAACTGGTAAAGAATGTATAATTGTACCTTATAAGTAATTGGATATTAGAGGGGCAAAATGTAGAATTTACTTTGCATTTAGAAATCAGAGTAACTGTTATCACTGCCACATACATAAAATCAAGAGACAGGTTTTTCATGCATGCTAAGTCATTTCAGTCGTGTCTGACTCTTTGCGACCCTATAGATTGTAGCCTGCCAGGCTCCTCTGACCATGGGATTCTCCAGGTAAGAATACTGGAGCAGGTTGCCATGCCCTCCTCCAGGAGATCTTCCCAAACAAGTTATCAAACCTGTGTCTCATGTCTTCGGTTCTGGCAAGCAAGTTCTTTACCGTTAATGCCACTTGGGAAGCCTCAGGGGTTTTAAAATAATATAATAATGTAACAAGCTGTAACACCATGACTGGCTGAGATATATTTGGAGGATATCTTTAATAAGATAACTAAAATAATCTGATCTTGACACTTTTGATATCATTCCTCCTAAAGATATTAGTTGGCCTTTCTACTTCAATTCCTTCCAGCTGTTTATTAATGCTAAGGAACATTATTTTTATTTAAAATAAGGAGATTTGTTTTCCTTGGCGGCTCAGTTGGTAAAGAGTCTGCCTGCAATACGGGAGACCCAGGATCAAACCCTGGGTTGGAAAGATACCCTGGAGAAGGAAATGGCTATGCACTCCAGTATTCTTGCCTGGAGAATTCCATGGACAGCAATGTCTAGTGGGCTACAGTCCATGGGATCACAAAGAGTCAGACACGACTGACTAATATACACAAAGATTTGCTTAGGAGAAGAATTTAATCCACTTGCCCTACTCCAACTGTTGTAGCCATGCATTCTGGGAAACGAACTCACTCAGAAGGACAATACAGATAGTGGAGTGCAGTTTATTATATGGCGGGCCCAAGGCATTGTCTCCTCTTAGCCAAGGACCCTGATCAGTTTTTCTGAAAACCTTATATACCCTAAGTGTACATGCCCAAACCCACTTCCCCAAATTCCCTGAAACTAGTCTGAACAAAGGAAAAGAAAGATACAATCAAAATTAACCTGTGATTCATAGGCCATAAGCCTAAGTAGTTAACAGTGGACAATTATCAATAGGCCTGTGGTCATACCCCAATAAGCATAATAGAATTTATGATTCTATTCGGTTACACAGATAATTAGGGTATTCTTTTAGGCAACAGAGAGTCTAGGTATGAGCCCTGGGGTGCTTCCATCCAGGGGGCCTGGTTTCCCAGTTGGCATGTCGTTTCCATAGATACTGGGCATATAGCTCAAAGTCCACAGTCAGGCCCAAGATGGAGTCCTACTTTCAAATGGAACCTGTTCTGTCTGTTTCCTCCCTCATTCCGCCCTCTTGATGCTCTTAACTCATAGTATGAGCATCATTCATAGGGATATATTGCAACCTGACTCTCCAACCTCCAATTAGGGAGAACGACATCAACCTTTGGGTTACAAAGTTCATAATACATTGTAAAACAAAGGGTCCACAAAGCAGAACTATCAAGGCAACTATAGCGTGGCAAATATAGTTTTCCACCAATCACCCTTCACTCAATATAGGACTGAAGTCCAAAAAGGAAGATTATCATCAGACATAACTTTTACCTGACCTTCCATGTCATCTAGGGTGGCTGATATATAGCCAGATAAATCAGGAATATATACACAACATTCGACTTTGATTATAGCACAGGTCCCCCTTTGTACTGAAACTATGGTTAGTCTCAAGATGATACCAGCAAGTCCTTGTAGCAGCAGTTGATCATAAAGCTTCACTCTGTTTCTTCTTTAAGATTAGCTTGGTTTCATGGGGATCAATGGGGTCCTTTTGTGTAGTCCTTTCAGCATCCTCCGGGTCTGCATGGTATGCCCTCTTCACCCTCATGTGAACCCAAGGAGTGACACCTGCAACTTTAACTGCAGTAGGGCTGGTTAGAACAACAATATATGGACCCTTCCAACGTGGGGCCGAGGAGTCCTGTTTCCAGTCCTTGACCACACCTGATCCCTGGGCACAAATTCGTGAATCTGTTCCCTAGGGAGGAATGACACCCTTTCTTGTACAAACTTCGTTAACTGATTTATTACCTTACCCAGTTGTTCCATCTGCTGTAAAATCTCATCTCCCCTTACTTGAGGTAAATTTGCTGATACTTGTTTTATTATGGGAGGGGCCCTCCCATACACAGTTTTGTACAGAGAAGAGCCATGGGACTGTGGGGTCATCCTGAGTCTGAGCAGAGCCGTCAGAAACAAGTCAACCCAGGAACAGTCAGTCTCTAAGATCCGCTTGGAGAGTGTCTCTTTAAGTGTGTGGTTGGTTCCTTCCACTATCCCAGAACTCTGGGGCCTATATGCTGTATGTAATTTCCACTTGATATTTAAAGTTTTGCTTACTTGTTGTACTAAATCAGCTACAAAAGCCGGTCCATTTTCCGATCCAATGCTGGTAGAAAATCCAAATCTGGGAACTATCTCCCTAAGCAGGCACCGGGCTACTTTATGTTTTTTTAATATAAATTTATTTATTTTAATTGGAGGTTATTACTTTGATGCTCTTTCAGTCCGGGTAGGAAAAGCATCTACCCATTCCAAGAACGTACATACCATGACCAGCAGGTAATGGTAGTGTTGGTGAGGTTTCGTTTCAGTGAAGTCCACTCCCAGGTGTTCAAAGGGTGGTGTGCCTTTTACCTGAATCCCTGGAGGTTTCTGTCTGAGCCAGGGCAGCACTGACCTGTGAGCAGGCAGTGCAGTTCTGAGATTTTGTCCTGCATAGGGAAGACAGGCGGGGAACCAAGAAATATTTTCAAATTAGCTCTTCCAGTATATCATGGCCTAAGATGGGTCTCTTGGTGAGTTTGGCTTACCAGAGTGGGTGCCAGCTCCTCCATTACAAATAATTTGCCACTTGGCAATTCCCACCATCCCTTTTCAGTCTTGATGGTCCCTTCTGCTTTGGCTAATTGGTTTTGGGCTTAAGTGTATTTTGGAAAGTCTAGTGTTCTTGCCTGGAGAATCCCAGGGATGGTGGAGCCAGGTGGGCTGCCGTCTATGGGGTCGGACAGAGTCGGACACGACTGAGGTGACTTAGCAGCAGCAGTGTTAGCTCAGGTAGTTCCGCCAATATGAGGGGCTTTAATAGGGGCTTCACTTGTCACCCCCAAGCCCTCGGCTGCTTATTTAGTGGTCTTATCTACCAGTGTGTTCCCTGAGCCCGGGGGGTATCCTCTTTTTTACGTCCTCAGCACTGTATGACTTCAACCCGTTCTGGTTCCCAGGCAGGATCTAATAGGGTCTTAATTTTTTCCTTATTTTAAATATCCTTTTCACTAGCTGTCAAGGCCTCTCTCTTTATACAGAGCCCTGTAGTGTGGCAAAGGCATACCTGGAGTCTGTGTCAATGTTTGTCTTCTTACCTTTAGACAGCTGGAGGGCCTGGATTAGAGCATGAAGTTTGGCCTGTTGAGAGGACCAGTGTGATGGCAGAGAGTAGCCTCAGTGATGGTTTCTTCTGTGACTACTGCCTATCCCAACAGTCATTGTCCTTGGTTCACCGGGCTGGTGCCATTGGTGTACAGGACCAAATCTTGGTCCGGGATTGGCTGGCCTCTCAAGTCAGGTCTGCTGGCATATTTCCTTGCAATCATGTGAGAGCCCACCTTCTCCCACAAGAAAGAGACTGGCCAGATAAAGGGCCTGACAAGGCTCAGTAGTAACATGGGGGTTCTCACATAACTGTCCCTGGTATTGAGTAATCCGGGATGTTGACAGCCATTTATGGGGGTCCCCTCGCAGGAGAGTGTTGACCTCATGTGGGACTTTTACAAACAAATCATGGCCCAAAGTCGGCTTGGTTGCCTCCCAGACCAGTAAGGCAACTGCAGCAACTGCCTATAGGCATCCCAGCCACCCAGTGGCAACATTGTCCAGCTGATTAGAGATAAGTCACTGGTCTGTCCCATGTCCCCATAATCTGGGGCAACACTCCCATAGCCACCTTGTCCTTTTCAGCCACATAAAGAGTACGGCTTAAAAAGGTCTGGCAGGCCCAAGGCGGGTGCTGACGTAATTGTACCAGGTTTGACTTCCTTGGTGGCTCAGACGGTAAAAAGTGTCTGCCTACAATGGGGGAGACCCAGGTTTGATCCCTGGATCGGGAAGATCCCTTGGAGAAGGAAATGGCAACCCACTCCAGTACTCTTGTCTGGAAAAATCCCATAGAGGAGCCTGGTAGGCTATAGTCTTGCTGCTGCTGCTGCTAAGTCCCTTCAGTCGTGTCTGACTCTGTGCAACCCCTTAGTTAGAAGCCCACTGGGCTCCTCTGTCCCTGGGATTCTCCAGGCAAGAACACTGGAGTGGGTTGCCATTTCCTTCTCCAATGCATGAAACGAAAAGTGAAAGTGAAGTCACTCAGTCATGTCTGACTCTTAGCGACCCCATGGACTGCAGCTTACCAGGTCCATGGGATTTTCCAAGCAAGAGTACTGGAGTGGGTTGCCTCACCTTCTCCAAAACTACAGTCCATGGGGTCGCAAAGAGTCAGACAGGATTGAGAGACTTTGCTTTCACTTTCACTTTTGACTTCTTTTACCAGTGGGACTTGTTTTACAAGTCTGTGGGGGGTTGTCTTCCATCCAGACCTCAGGGAATTGTTGAGGTAACTCTCTCTCTTGACTGTTTAGCCCATCCGGTTTCCTTTCCTGGAGATTGTGCAACCTCCATTCATCTGGAGGGGTTACTGAGAGGAAGAGTAAATAGGTAGTTGAGCCCACTCAAACAATGGGTCTTTCATGGGGGGAAAGGTCACTTGTGCCCACAATTTAGACAGCAAGTCTCTTCCTAACAAAGGTATTGGGCATTCAGTTCAGTTCAGTTCAGTCACTCAGTCGTGTCCGACTCCTTGTGACCCCATGAATCGCAGCACGCCAGGCCTCCCAGTCCATCACATTCAGGGATGTATAAAAATTCATAAGTCATTTGGTGTCCCCCCGTCTAACATTTTCAGGGTAAGTTAGAGACACAAAGACTGCATATCACCATCTGAGACCCAGCAGTCTCTGGCTGGGTCTATTGGAGTATAAAGTCTATAGGCCCCACACAGTCTTTCACAGAACTCAGAAGGTGATTTGTTTTCCCTTTGAATCACTTCAGAGGGTTTTGTGATACTCAGAGCTTTTCGGGCCCCCTTCTTGAGACCTTGTAAAATAGTCACTCGATATCTCTCCAGGTGGCCCTTCCCTTCCTCTGTGTTACAGTCCCAATTGGGCCTCTCATCAGGAGTGGCTAGTTCTGCCCACTGCTGTGGGTTTGCAATACCCTCAGCTTCCACTTTTCTTAACCATTTTCTGGCTTCAGTTAGGATCCTGTGTCTTTCCTCAGTGCTGAAGAGGGAGACTAGTTGGATTATGTCATCCTATGCAGGGCGGTGGGTTTGAAAAATAGTCTCCGTTAGCTGAATCATGGCTTGTGGCTCCTCCGAGTACGGTGGAGCATGTCTCTGCCAGTTTAATATATCCATAGAGGAAAATGGCTGGTAATACTAGGCTACAGGGGGCTGATGGTAGTGCCCCATGCGTCCTGAACTGGAGGCTGTTGTAGCTCTCTGAGGGGCGTCTGTAGTGGGTTTTGTTCCCCCTGTTCCTTGGAGGAGCGCAGCCTCTGTCTAATTGCTGTGTTTTCTTCCCCCTTCCCATCAGTACTCATCAGGAGAGTACAATCTAGGAGGTCCAGCTGAGGTGGAATTCTGGGGGCATTGACCAGAGGTCTCCACTGCTGGGATTGGAGCCTTCTGAAACCGTGGTTCTATGAACTCCGTGAGAGCTGGTGGAAGAGCAGTGGCTGCTGCAGGAATTTCACCTGGCCCTGGCTTGGGCATTAAGGCTGCCTCCAGTCCTGGTGGAGCACTGGGCAGCAGGCGCATCATTATCCAGTATGGGGAAGGGGTCGGGTCATCCCCATCCAAATCCTGTTGAATTTCCTTTTTTCAGTTCAGTTCAGTTCAGCTCAGTCGCTCAGTCACGTCCGACTCTTTGCGACCCCGTGAATCGCAGCATGGCAGGCCTCCCTGTCCATCACCAACTCCTGGAGTTGTACCATTAATATTTTTCCCTTTCCCTTTTGGATACAGAATCTTTTCCAAATAGGAGGGTCTTGAGCTTACCCTAGCCATTAGTCTTTATATGGGTATTGATCTGGGTGTCCTGGCTCTCCTGTGAATACTGTATATACTGCTTTCACTATTTTTAAGTTCATGGTGTTCTTTAGTGGTCATACTACTCCCATAGGGGGCTATTTGACCTCACAGAGTATGTGGGGGTGGTTAGGCTTCATCTTCATCCCATGGTCTCCCCCAAATCCCTTCTTTAAATTTTTGATCATGCACTCCAATACAGTTGCCTTAGATTCACGTCCCCCCATCTTGCTTACCTTCTTGGACCTTCTTCTACTTTTGTTTTTCGTTCTGTCTATGAAGTTCTCAGTACCCTATGTACATCTGATACTTCCACTCAATGACACTTAAATTGCCATTCTGCCTCCTTCCTAATTGGGGTGAGAAGAGCCTTATCTGCCAGATCCCAGAGGGAGAAGGGGGATCGGTGTGTCTTCACCTGCCAGCCAGCACAGCCGAAACCATAATAGCACGTGATCCAAGACTTGTTTCTCCCTTCACTTTTAAAGTCCATTCTGCCTTGGTGGGCTTGATTAGATGTGGATGAAAACACAGATGCGTCGATTATCCCACGTCCCATGTCGTCTCCAGAAAACCCAATTCATACTCACTTATGTATCCCCTCCTTCTAGCCTGACAATTCTGAGGGGGTCAAGAATTTCATAGCAGATGGGGCACCTCCTTGTGGAGGGCAGAATACGAGCACACAAAATCCAAGTTTCTTCTCCTAAAAATCCCCTGGAAATTCCTTGGCAATAATTTCCCCCAAGACGGCATGGACACCACCTCCTAAATGACCTTCACAAATTTCCTTCCTAAGCCCTAACACGCTCGTCAACCTGTGTAGCAAGCAATCGTTTCCACCTGCCTATTCCAGGCTCCTGTGGGTCTGTGCCCCTTCTATCCCTCCCAGGGGGGTGATCAGACCCCTCTTCCACCCTTCTGGGTGGGTTCCTCCTCAGCTGAGTGCTCAGTTACCCTGCTGCTGTCCACTACGTGCTAACATGAAAGGTCCAGGCACTGAGAAATAGAATCCTTCCAGAAGGGCGAGGCGCCTCCCCCCCTCTAGAAGATTCGAGGTGCAAGGCCTCGGAGTAGTCCCAAGTGGGACTTGTCCCCTCAAAGTGAGGAGTTTCCTGGCCCATGCACCAAATGTTGTAGCCACACATTCCGGGAAACAGACTCATTCAGAAGGACAATGTAGATAGTGGAGTGCAGTTTCTTACACTGGTGTGCCCAAGGCAGAGTCTCTTCTTAGCCAAGGACCCTGACCGGTTTTTCTGAAAATCTTATATACACTAAGTGTACATGCCCAACCCACCTCCCCAAATTCCCTGAAACTAGTCTGAACAAAGGAAAAGAAAGATACAATCAAAGTTAATCCATGATTCATATGCCTTAAGCCTAGGTAGTTAGGCAGTATGCTAAGTTGTTTCAGTCGTGTCCGACTCTGTGTGACCCCATAGACAGCAGCCCACCAGGCTCCACCATCCCTGGGATTCTCCAAGCAAGATCACTGGAGTGGGTTGCCATTTCCTTCTCCAATGCATGAAAGTGAAAAGTGAAAGTGAAGTCACTGAGTCACATCCAACTCTCAGCGACCCCATGGACTACAGCCCACCAGGCTCCTCCGTCGATGGGATTTTCCAGGCAAGAGTACTGGAGTGGGGTGCCACTGCCTTCTCCGGTTAGGCAGTATAACAGTAGACAATTATCAATAGGCCTCTGGTCATACCCCAATAAGCATAATATAATTTATGATTCTATTTGGTTACACAAAACATTAGGGTATTAGGGTATTTTTTTAGGCAATAGAGAGTCTAGGTATGAGCCCTGGGGCTCTTCCATCCAGGGGGCCTGGTTTTCCCGTTGGTGTGTCATTTCCATAGATACTGGGCATATAGCTCAAAGTCCACAGTCAGGCCCAAGATGGAGTACTGCTTTCAAGATGGAGCCTGTTCTATCTGTTTCCTCCTTCACTAGCATTCTTCATGCAATCTAATGACCAAGAATAATATGATTGGTCTGTTTTATTTTTCGGTTGTTTTCTTTTTTCCATTATTTTTCATTTTATCTTTGATTGCTCTGTTTTACTTCATGAAATATCTTGATAGAAGTAGGTCACAAGGAACTGTACATGACTCAAGCCACTGAGTACAGCATGTATATATAAAACTAAATCACTTTGCCACACACCTGAAACTAACAAAACACTCCAAATCAACTATACTTCAAAACAAGTTAAAAAAAAAGTAAAGTATTCATGCCTATCTCCCAAGTACTTCAAAGTGTGTGTGTTTTTTTTTCCCCCCATTAAATCCTGGACTGTGTGTGTGTGTTTTATAGGCAAGAAGTTCTCCTGTTAAACTTCTGTTTTGCTAAAATACGCTGATCTAGCAGCATAAAATGATACTTCCCCAAGGAAAGAAAAATTGAACAATCAGTGGTCTATGGCCCACACTTTTAGGAACGCTGTGTTCATTCTATAGAAGAGTGTACTTGTTGTTTGGAAATTGTCATACTTCTCTGTTTCCTATTAGTAAAGAACCACAAAGTGTTAACCAAGATATAAGCTCACCCTTCTTAAGACTATATTTACCAGCCTCTTTTGCATGTTGGTATCATTGCATGACTAAATTCTGGCTGATGGTTTGTAAACAGAAATGATGTGTGAAACTAAAGTGTCATGTCTTTAAAAGATAGCTTCCTACTCTATTTTTTGTTTCCTCTTTCTTGCCAGTGGGAGGCCATCTTCCAAGAGGTAGACAAATACCACCCCCTATGGGGGTGACAGAACAACTAAAGTGAAAAAACTATTATCCTTGAATGACACAGAGATAGGAGGGTGTCTATTAGAGCTAGATAATGTTATCCTATATTCTAATGTACACAGTGTTTTTAATGGTGAAAAATTCACACATATGAAAAGCATAGAGAAAATAAGCATTCTTGTATGTATAGCCCATAATTAGCAAAAGTTACCTTATTATTGGAGATGGAAATGGCAGCCCACTCCAGTATTCTTGCCTGGAGAATCCCAGGGATGGAGGAGCCTGGTGGGCTGCCGTCTATGGGGTCGTACGGGGTCGGACACGACTGAAGCGACTTAGCAGCAGCAGCAGCACCTTATTATTAAATTAAATAAAGCATACAATAAGCATTCATGTATGTATTGTCCGTACTTAGCAAAAGTTACCTTATTATTAAATTAAATAAAACACTACAAATAATTTATGCTTCTTCCCTTCTTAGATGTGATTGTTCTTTTGAATTTGGTGGATATCTTTCCCATTTGTGTTTTTGTAAATGTACTACAGAGGGCGCTAGTGGTACAGAATCTGATCCCTGTGTCGGGAGCATCCCCTGGAGAAGGAAATGGCAACCCACTCTAGTATTTTTGACTGGAGAATCCTCATGGACAGAAGAGCCTGGTGGGCTACAGTCCATGCGGTTGCAACAGTCAGACAAGTTTGAAGCAATCTGGCACGCAGGCATCTCTAATAAGAACGGAAGAATAGAGAGAAAAAGCTAGAATTAATTAATTCCAAAGTATTTTGCTGTCTCTTATTTTCTTAAAACATGAAGTGAAAATAATATTGAACAGCAGTATCTAATCTAAAATCCTTCACATAGCAGTTTAATTTCATCTTTTTGACTATACTATCTTTTTATTTTAATCTATATTCTTATCCTCTAAATGAATCTTCACTCTATGAAATGAAGAAATACGTATCTTTGTTGTGATGTTGACTGATTGTGCAATTGCATATATTTATTTCTAAAAATTATTTATTTTTAATTGGAGGATACTTGCTCTTCAATATTGTGCTCATATCTGCCATATATTGACATGAATTATTTGCATCTTAAAAGGCATTCTTATATTAATACAGGGCTTCCCTGGTGGCTCAGATGGTAAAGAATCTACCTGCAATGTGGAATACCTGGGTTTGAACCCTGGATTGGGAAGGTTCCCTGGAGGAGGGCATGGCAACCCACTCCAGTATCCTTGGCTGGAGAATCTTCACGGCTAGAGGAACCTGGCAAGTTACGGTTTATGGATTGCAAAGAGTTGGACATGACCAAATATATTAATTGACTACTCTGCATCCAGTTGTGTTTAAATTAATGCAATTTTTAGTACAAATTTCTGTGTTTTTGGCCACCTGATGAGAAGAAATGACTCATTGGAAAAGACCTGAAGCTGGGAAGGATTGAAGGCGGGTGGAGAAGGGAACAGAGGGTGAGATGGTTGGATGGCATTATCGACTCAATGGACATGAGTTTGAGTAATCTCTGGGAGTTGGTGATGGACAGGGAGGTCTGGCGTGCTACAATGGGGTCACAAAAAGTTGGACTTGACTCAGTGACTGAACTGAACTGACCTAGTACAAATTATCCTATAAATTATATTCATTCTGTGGCGATTAATATCATAATTTTCAGCTTTAAAGTTATAATCAATAGAGAGTAAGATTAAGTTAGTTGTTTGGATTAAGGGTGGTGGTGGTTTAGTCACTCAGTCATGTCTGACTCTTGTGACCCCATGGACTGCTGCCTGCCAGGTTCCTCTGTTCATGGAATTCTCCAGACAAGAATACTGGAGGAAGTTTCCATTCCCTTTTCCAGAGGAAGTCAACTCCGGATATCCTGCACTGCAGGCAGAATCTTTACTGACTGAGCTTTGAGGGACACCCTTGGATTAAGGGTACTCTATGATTCAGTTCAGTTCTGTCCAGTCATTCAGTCATGTCCGACTCTTTGTGACCGCATGAATCACAGCATGCCAGGCCTCCCCATCCATCACTAACTCCCGGAGTTCACTCAGACTCATGTCCATCAAGTCAGTGATGCCATCCAGCCATCTCATCCTCTGTTGTTCCCTTCTCCTCCTGCCCACAATCCCTCCCAGCATCAGAGTCTTTTCCAATGAGTCAATTCTTTGCATGAGGTGGTCAAAGTACTGGAGTTTCAGCTTCAGCATCATTCCCTCCAAAGAAATCCCAAGGCTGATCTCCTTCAGAATGGACTGGTTGGATCTCCTTGCAGTCCAAGGGACTCTCAAGAGTCTTCTCCAACACCACAGTTAAAAAGCATCCATTCTTCAGTGCTCAGCTTTCTTCACAGTCCAACTATCACATCCAAGCATGATCACTGGAAAAACCATAGCGTTGACTAGACAGACCTTTGTTGGCAAAGTAATGTCTCTGCTTTTCAATATGCTATCTAGGTTGGTCATAGATGCAAAAAAGGAAAGTTTTAGAGATTCTTCTTAAGTAAAAATATCTGCATTTTATAAAGCACACACAGGACACAAATGTGCTGTTACAGATGGGAGACCACAACAGCAGATCAGGGACATGCCGTACATGGACTGAGCATCCACTTAAAACTTGAGAACTCTCTTTATCTCACTCTATTGTATATAGGGGCTTCACTGGTGGCTCAGTGGGAAATAATTCGCCTGCAGTGCAGGAGACATGGATTCGACCCTCAGTTGGGAAGATCCCCTGGAGAAGGAAATGGCCACCCACTCCAGTATTCTCGCCTGGAGAATCCTATGGACAGAAGAGCCTGGCAGGCTGAAGTCCATGGGGTTGCAGGAGAGTCAGACGCGACTTAGCGACTAAACAACAGCAATAACAACACGTATAGCTGATACATACGTGTATGTAATTTTGCACATCTGCAAGAAAGTACAGTCCAACACAGATGCCTGGAATTTAGGATACACTGAAATAGAAGAAAGTAAGATTAAACACAAGAGACCATTAGGAAGATTTCATGTTCCGTATCTTAAATTTGAAACTGATTTGGACCCAAAGTTTTATAGCATATACTTTTTATGAAGTTGACTTGGACTTTGACTGTTACCTTTTTATTATCGATTTTTCTCACTATTTTTCTCTCTCTGACCTATATTGTGCACTCTATTTCTTTTCTACCATCATTATGATCACTTTAACAGTTTAGCATTTTGAAAATAGTTCTTAAAGTAAACTTTGATTAATCTGTCAACAAGGTGCCTCCTGAACCCACAAATAGAATTAATAACAAGAAATCAAACTATGCTGAGACAGATGTTTTTAACAGTCTGTAGATAAGAAGAAATTATTTAAGCATACTTTTGAGAATAATAGACATCAAACTCTTGCAAAACAATATTTTTGTCAACTAATTTTAAATGAAATGAGAATCATATGGATCAACTCTTTCAAAACCTCACACAAGCAAAATTTGTCTGGCAAGAGTCTGTTTTTT